>PHWZ01000044.1:0-133707 GCA_004379285.1 Botryotinia calthae
GGGGAGGAAAGGAAAAGGGGAAAAGGAGAGAGGAGAAGATAGAAAGGAGGGAGGAGGGAGGAGGGAGGAGGGGAAAACGGGATGTGATGAAATTGTGAGAGATGGGTTGTTTGATATGTATGTGTAGATGTGGTAGTAGGTAAATAGTAGATAATTTATTTGGGTATGTGTAAGTAGTAAATATTGTAGTAGATATGTGATGTGATGTATAGAAATAAGAATAGGAATAGAAATAGGATCTCGCTTGTGTGATTGATATATAAGATGTATGATATATGATACTTGTGAGTTGAGTAGGTAGGTAGGTAGGTAGGTAGGTAGGTAGGTAGTTGGTTAGTTGATAGTTGGTATAACGGATTGATGGATGGATGGATTGGGAATGGGAATGGGAGTTTGGGTTTGGTAGCTGTGAGATGATTAGGTGGGTAGGTGATTTAGGTGTGTGTGTAGGTGTATGTTTCGTTTTGATAGATGTTTGATAGATGTTTGATGGATGGATTGTTTGTCAATTGATTCGATACTTTTTGAGAGGGGGGATTTGGGATTTGGGTTTGGATTTGGATTTGATATCGATCTTTCCATTTGAAAGGCTGAGAATGTGATGTGATGTAATCTTCTTTCCAAATCCCAAGTCGCGAGGTTGGGGTCATTATAGTTGGTTAGTTTCCTCACGGTTAGAGTTTGGTCTTTTTTTTTTCGGTGGTTTCTTTTTGGGTTCTTTTCTTTTCTTTTTAAGATGTGATGTGATGTGATGTATTTTGTGAGTTGGTTTAAGGTTTAAGCTTTGCGGGTGTGTGGGTGTGTGGGTGCTGGGGTGCTGGTGCTGTTGCTAAGGATGGTGCTAAGGATGTTTGTATGTTTTGGGGAGGGCTGAGATGTCTAGTTTGTTTGTGTGTAAATGTGTGTGTGTATGTATTTGGTATTAAAGGGGAGCTGAATAACGAATAGGGAATAAAAAGGAAGAGAAAAGAAGAGGTAAAGGGTTGATTTGGAAGTGTTTCAGAGCATTAACGGAAGAAACTTATATATTTGATTTACAAAACTTTTATATAATATGAATGTATGCTTTTTTTGAGATTCAAGAATCGATATATAAATGGATATATAAAAATTCAATTATATAAAGAATTGATAAAACAAAGAAAATGTTACACTTCGAAATACTAGCGAGAGTCCTCGCCCCCCAATAGAAAGGGAGGCGAGAAATGTCAAAGGGGAGATCGGGGGAGGGTTGTAGTTGAGTAGGGAGAGGGAGAGAGAGATTGATATATATCTATTACAGAATATATCTAGATGTAGATATAACTATACTAACTAATATATAGTCACTTGTATACATAATAATGAATATTGAAAAGATCTTTAATAGATGGATTTACTTTTCTACTTTCTTTTCTTCTTCTTCTTCTTCTTCTTCTTCTTCTTCTTCATAATAGAGTTTTAAATCGACCGTGACCAGCATATTAATAGAATGATGTAGCACGAAGGGACCCGACAAATCCGTATAGCATTATTGTCATAACGATCATGTTATATTGAAATCACATGTTATCATGATATCATTATTGATCGGATGATGATAAGTATATACCTCAACACGTTCAATATCAAGTTGACATGTCATGATATGTGTCGTCGACGTGACAGATGATGGATAAACATGACTTCGAGGAGTTAAAAAGACGGTCATGGAGAAGTCTACTTCTTGATATTGACCAGGAACAAGTATGGAGAGAGGACCTTTTGAAGAGAGTGCTTGGTCAATGTCGGTCGACCAGATTCTACTAAAAGAGTCACAATGGGGATTTGATGTCAATTACAATGATGTTTCTTTTTATCGAAGAGTAAATGATGTTTTGCTCTTTCTTCTCTACTATATATGTATACACGGTGACCCCGAGAGAACAAGTTGAAGAAGATAATCGATAACCAAATATCGATTTCAAGAATCCAATTTCTACCTCAATTATTTCAGCTCTCTCTCTCAGAGGGAAAAGAAAACATTGATCTTTTACTGACTGATCAATTCTTTGTTGACGATCTATTTATCGAGTACACGGATCTCAAGGTTACATCTCTACAGAATATATCAGAGACTCTTCCCTCGAATAAGGACAATTGAAATCTACGCCCGAATCACATCGAGCTTTGAAAATATCAAGCCGAAGAGAAAGCACTCCCTCCAATCCAAATCTATACTCCAACCCGAGCACCTCTTCCAATCCGTCTACCTTTCATGCCTACTCAAAGCGTGCTCAGGACTACAACAGAGCACGACAGCATTACAATCATCATATCAAATCACAGAGAGTGCCCACCTGCAAGTCGCTGCATAGTACAACACAACACCCGCATCACAACATTGATATCTTACGACTAGAGCACCAAAAAGTAACATTGCCAAATCCAAAGAGCGAAGAAGAATTGGTCCATCTAATAATCTATACTTTCAAGGTGAAAATTTCTAATATACGAGTAACCTTACCTTACCGGCGGCACAAATTCTTCGGGTCTTCTCTTGTTTCCTCTCTTCCTCTCTTCCTCTCTCCCTCTCTCCCTCTCTCCCTCCCTCCCTCGACAACAACAAAACAAACCACCCCGAAATATCTAAACAAATAAACTCGAATCTTTTTCCTCAAATAATGAACCATGGCACTCAATATGCAAAGATTCGGAAGTTTTAGAAGCATTCGAAAGAAGTCATCTAATCACACCAGAGACAATCATAATACTAATACTAATACTAATACCGGTACCCCACAAGTTACGACGAAGATAGCAACCAATAATGAGGGAATGCCAGAGCCACCGTCAGGGCTAGTTGCGATGAGATATGAAGATATGTTTCCTGGAGCAAGGCCACCAATTCCCGTTACTGTTGCACCTCCACTTTCTCCACCCATGGATACGCATCCTGCATTGCGACCACGATCATTACTTAGCCAAGGTCATGAATTAAGAGCTTTGCAGAAGGAGGATAATACAAAGAGAGATTCCGGTCTTGCCCCTACCACCAGTACAAGTGCTCGAGACTGTGAAGGAGCCTCTATTAATCGTCACTCTTTTAATACCGTCGATAATGATAATGTCTTGGGAATCAATATAAACTTTGACTCAAAAGTGGCTATGGCAGAACCAAGCGGCACAAGCTCCACTCCGCAAGTTCAACTGAGCGATGTGCAATCACCCGCATCACTAAAATCTCCAAGTTTTATGAAAAATGAAAGCTTGGGGTCTTCTCCTGCAGGGTCCCTGAAACGATGGAAAACGAAAAATGGCAATTCCAAGATCCCTACCAATACTGGTACATCTATAGAGATTCCAGACGAGCAATTTTCACCCATAACCACTCCAATCCCACGGGAAAGCTTATTAGAAGACGATTTTATGCAATCTATGTCTTTTTCCAAAAGAGGGAGTATCATGTTAGGGGGAAGGAAGCCAAAAAATGCTCAAGCGCGTACAAATGCGACGCGAAGGTGGGTGGGATCAAAGCCCCGTAGCGTACCAGCTAATTGTGCTGACGAGAGACATTCATTAGACAACCTAGCTTTTCTATGTTAGCCACAACGTCGCCATCGATCAAAGTATTGTCGGAAGATTTGGAAATGGAGTCGCAAAAGGTCAGATCTATGTATGAGTCGGGTTCGGGCTTTGACTGGCGCGATGGGAAAGACGACACAGTTGATAATCATTTAACAGCTGGAGGGGAATCGATACCCGAAAGACCTGTTACGTGAGTGTGGAACTGCTTACTGATGATTGTGCTCTCCACTAATTAATTTTAGGGCAAACAGCTACTTGACTCCCAATGGCATTGGTGTACCACAACGATCCGTGAGCGAATCGTCGAATAGAAGACCTGCCGAGTTAGCTGGAGGCATCGAAGATTGGGAAGATGTGAATGGGAAAGATGTCGATAGATATGGTTTCATTAATAGCGGGAGGACTACCACCAGACCTGGCACACCTGAACCCAAACCACCACAACGGGTCTCTACTGTACTTCAATTGGCCTCCGAGGCACCACGAAGAAAACGAACATTTGGTCGATCGCCATCCACCGCGAATTCTCAAAAGGGATTCGGGCGCGCCCCTAGTCGAAAGGTTTCTTCGAGATCGTTGAAAAGGACACAAGGGGATAATGCATCAATACGAAGTTCGCGAAGCTCTCACCTTAGACAAGCTGCCAACCGATTGCCAGGGAATAAAGATAGAAGGTGGATGGACGAAGCTGGCGACATGTTGACTCTACCTCCTGGCTTGGCCGATATTGCTGAAGAAGTGGAAGGGGGGAAAGGGGCAGGATTAATGAAGAAGAAAGAATCGGAACGAACAGAGAAATGGAGGAGAATGGCTAAAATCATAAAGGGCAAGGATGGAGAAGGAATGGTTTTCGAATTCGACACGAAAAATTCCAAATTAATAGAACGGACGTGGAAAGGGATACCAGATCGTTGGCGTTCTGCAGCATGGTATTCTTTTCTTGCTGCTTCAGCAAAGAAGAGGGAAGATAGCGCACAAGAGGGAGATATAATCGAAGCTTTCCATAAGCTACAAGATCAAAGTTCGGCAGATGATGTTCAAATCGATGTTGATGTTCCTCGGACGATCAATAGTCACATCATGTTTAGACGGAGATATAGAGGAGGTCAGAGATTACTCTTTAGAGTTCTTCACGCTTTATCACTATACTTTCCTACTACTGGCTATGTTCAGGGTATGGCATCGTTAGCAGCTACTCTTCTATGTTATTTTGACGAAGAGAAATGTTTTGTGATGCTAGTACGCATGTGGACTTTGCGTGGGCTAGAGAAATTATATGAACCAGGGTTTCCGGGTTTGATGGCTGCTTTAGATGAGTTTGCAACTACGTGGCTAGATAATGGTGAGGTTTCGGCTAAGCTGGCAAGTACTTGATATCCTACTTCTTACATACAATACTGACTATAATAGAACGAACTTGGTATCGAACCCACAGCATACGGTACTCGATGGTATCTCACTCTCTTCAATTATTCCATTCCTTTCCCAGCTCAACTCCGCGTATGGGATGTCTTCATGCTTCTAGGAGATGAAGATCAATCATTACCCTACAGCAAAGAAAGACCATTTGCAGGTGGCTTGGATGTTATCCATGCTACTAGCGCCGCATTGATCGATGGCACGAGAGATATATTACTCGATAGTGATTTCGAAAGTTCAATGAAAGTCCTCACCAGTTGGATCCCAGTCAAGGATGAGGAATTATTGATGAAGGTCACTAAAGCAGAGTGGAAACTGCATCGAGGGAAGAAGAGAAGTTGAATTGTGATTCAATAACAGCGAAGAAAAGATACCCCAGTCGATTTTATAAAATCGATATCACATAGTCATACATCTTATCAATGTATGACTGACACGATGAATATTTTCCTTTGTTTTAATGCCTTGATGTTGTGGTGGTACTTCTACCGCTTATTTGCTTTTGTTTTTGTTTCCCAAGGAGTTTTTGCTAGGGAGTCTTTTTACCACTGCATTATACCATACGTGTTTGGGATGGGGATTTTATTATAGTTGTTTTAATCTGTTGGCTTTCTTCTTTGAAGACGAGAGAAAGAGAAAGAGAGAGGAAGATGATGGAGTTTATTTCTTTACTGTATTTTAATAATCTCTTAGGGGTAAGAGAGGTTTGAAGGCAGGATATATGGTCGAATGGCTATAGATATATCTGTTTGTTTTTGCCTACAGGAAATTGACTGGTTGTTGATTGGAATTGGACTGGGAATTGGATGGATGGATGGTTAAGAAAAGAAGAGAGGGTGATTAATGGATGGAGGAAGGAAGAGGGGAGGGTATTGGGGTTAACCGGTCTTTTGTTGGGGAGATGTAATTGTTACTTTGGGATGAAGATGAGGTGGATGAATCGTGAGAGTCAAGGCAGGCGGGGCACGATGTGGTTGTGGATTGTGGATTGTGATAAGATGGAAGGGGGGCGGAAGATAGAGAATGAGATCAGATAAGATACAATGGAGAGCTTCAATTGTAATATGTATTGTATCGTATTTAGTGAGGTATTATGAGAGAGGGGGGAGGAGAGAGCCGAGGAGATTGGAAGAGGAAAGGAAATCCAGAGAAGATAGGTAATAGCCAGCAGATATCAGATAGAAGAAATTAAAAAGAAAGATATAGAGAGAAGAAGGATTGTTTTGAGTGGGTGTGAATCTTGATTTATTGGTGAATAGGTTGTTGCAATTTACTTTTGTTTTGTTTTTCCCTTTGAGAATTTGGGGCTTTTTGTGGGTGAGGGGGGGGAATGGTATTTTAGCTTGTTTTATTATGTTGTGCTCTGGTTTATTTTGAGTTTGAGTATTTTAGATTGTGCTGTTAGAGTGGTTGGATTGGATTGGATGTTTTTATGGGTATTTTGATATATAGGTTATAGGTTATAGATTATAGACCATAGGATAGATGGGAAGGAATTAATGATAGAAATGGTGTAGATGGTGTGGTAGATAGTAGGTAGTAGGGAGTAAATATTAGGAAATAGGAAATAGGAAGTAAGGAATAGGAAGTAAGGAGTAAGTAATAAGTAATAAATAGTAGATAGTAAGAATGAAGTAGGGAGGTGATGGGGTAGAGATGATGAATAGTATAGTATTGAAAGGGTAGAAAAGGGAAGGGGGTGTTAGGAAGGGAGGAAAAGAAAAAGGAGAAGGAGAAGGTGATGAGAATATTGTATAGTTGATTAGGTAGGGTAGGGAATGTGTTAGAAGGTGTAATTGGGGATGATGAGCGTAGTGAGAGGGAATGGGAAGAAGCGGAATGTATTATGGGAATGAGGATATTGAGGATATTGGTTATTATGGTGGTGGTTTTATTATGAAAAGAAAAATGTTGTATAAGTAGATGGGGAGTGTGTTTTTGTGAGGAGGGAGATAGATAATAAGATAAGTAGTAGAAAGGGCGGAGGGTGAGAGCGGAGGGAAGGGACGGGAAGGGACGGGAAGGGAAGATAGGAGACGGGAGGAGGGTTCGAAAATGTGAATTTGGGGTTTGGGAGATGAGAGATGAGAGATGATGGGGGAAGGGAAATGGGACTGATGGTACAGATAAGAATGGGAATGGGAATGAGAATAGCGGAGTAGATGGCAATGGTGATGATAATGGTCATGGTCATGGTGATAAATTACACAATATAATAAAACAAATAAAAAGGAAAATAGAAGTTGAAGACTAAACATAGCACTGAAGAGGATAAGCCAATAGAGATAAAAAGAGCGAAGAGATGGAGATTGATGTGAAGGGATTCAAGATTCAAGAGGAGGGGATAATATCTGATAACTTTGGAGTGTTTATAGATATTTGTATATATCTTGTTCTTGTGTAGATTTGGAGGTGGGTTTGAGAGAGGTGAGGAATTGGAATTGGAATTGGAATTTGGATTTTTTTATGTATTTGTGGATGTTAGAAAGAAATTGAGATAAAAATGGAGAGAGAGATAGAATATTGAAACAAGATTAAGTAAGTGAGTATAACATATATATAGTTTTTTTATTTTTAAATATATCTTTGAGATATTCTTCTCGATGAAAAATTGAGTTTTTATGAAAGAGTAGAAAGAGGAATGTGTTTATGTTATTACTCGAGTGGTTTTTGGGGAGTTGGAAGTCGAATTCGAATTGGAATTGGAATTGGAATCAGGAGGGAGATGATGAGATAGTATTATAGTAAGGTCTGGAAAGTTGAAAGGAGGTAAGGGGAGAAGAGGAAGAGGCTGTCTGTTTCTTAATGAGTATATGATAGGAGATTGAGAGGCGGTGGTAGGTAGGATTCTATTGTTTGAGCTATTCCTGTTTGTTGATTTCTGTTAGGAGCTTGAGAGAAAGAGTTTGTGTTGAGATCTGGAAATATCTAGATACTATAGAATGTTTCTTTAACACATGTGTTTATAGAGCTGTGTGTATGGATGGATGGATGATGTGTATTTTACTAGTGGAGATAGATAATTGTATAGGTAGGATTATAATGTGATATGCTGCTATGTTATGGAGAACCTTTTGATACTAGGTAGAGAAGGAGGAACTTGGAAGAGAGGTTGAATATTTCGTTTACTCTACCTTATTAATAGGAGAAGATGATGAAAGAAAGGAGAACAGGGAGGAAATGAAGAGAAAGGAGGGTTTTGATAATATGGGTGATGAGATGATATATGCAAAGTGTTAGAATATGGATTGAAGAAATCTCGATCATTGATCTCATAAATTATGATAAAGAACTATATTGTAGAAATGAGGAAACCTTGATAGAGATCTTGATGGAGATAGAGAGAAAGAGAAACGGAAAAGGAATCTTTCAGAGACTATGAGAAAGTCCTCATATCAAGTTCCCACGAACGCTTCCTGCATTCTCCTTTCGTTCCTTTTAAGAGAATATCTTCAGATCTCGTAGATTAAGAGAATATTGTACAGGAATTGAGGTATACAACCATAACTGCTGAAACATTGAAAACGAATAGAAACGTTTAGCAATTCAAATATTATAAAGTATTCCCCAAAGAGTCATGTTATTTTCATTCTCAGGAATCAGAAGAGAAATAAATTAAATTCCAGTGTAAGTTGCACAAGGTGGTTGAGAATTCTTATATCTGGGAATATAAATATAAAGGGGGATTCAAGGAATAACTTCTGAGATTTCGTTTCAAAGATCCTACAAAACTGGGCGTTAATAAGTGTTGTGCTTGTTGTGTACACGATCCTTGATTTTTTGTCACGTTGATATGGGCTCTGAGGTCGAATTGAGAATTCCAAACTTGCGGTAGGATAGATCGTGCGAGGCGCATGCTGATGCTAATTTCGATATTAGGAGACTTGGTTTCATATTGCATACCCAATGGATTGTATATATTCCCAGCGATCTAAAAATAATAAAAATTGGTGGGAGTTCAATAGAATTATACGCACGCTCACTTATTCTAGATTTCTTCCATGGTGTTTTCCACTTGCTTTGCGATTAGGACGTATCCAGGAGGTTTCTGCGTGTTGTGAATTGGAAACTTATCCTCTGGTGAAGAGAAGGTGTATGAACACGTGAATGATCCAGGTGATCTTCACTTAGTGAATGATTTTCTAGGGTATAGCTATTAACGAATACGAAAGAGACTAGCTCTTTCGCATCATTATAGCTCTCTATTTAAGAGCTATGAAAATCAAATAGTTAGTTCTTTAGACAGAATACAATATATGATATTTAGGACTTACGAACACTGTAGGTATTACGCCATCTGTATTCTCCTCAATACGACTGTACGAACAGAAGGTGATGAAGGATATCATCTTGATGAGATTTATGATTACTGACCGAGCATTCTGATTAATTTCTATTCCCCGCAAATAGAATCTCATACAAATATCTCCCTTGTGAAGAGGCAGGAAGTGAGCGTGTGTTTTCATGTATAATTGTACCGCAAGAATGCTCAACGTTCGTATCAAGCATTGAAGTTATCATCAAATAGATACACCTAGACTTCCATTATTCAATCCAATTCCGCTGAGGAATAATTCATTTTGTCTTTGAGGAACATTCATACTAATACTACTTCACCGTCTCCGTATCCAAATAAAAGAAAATTGATTTACACGTCAATATATATGAGTATTCTTTTAGGCGCAAAGGGAAATCTAGCTCTGGCTGTATTTCTGGGCTGCGTGGATAGGAATATATCGTGAGCGTCAATATGCGCAATCCATGTCAGCCTCCCTTATTAATCTCAGTGCGCGTCTTCGAGTTCTGAAAGATTGTGAAAGGAAATGTTATGAATAAGCTTGACAGCTATTTAAAATGCTATTCGAGGCTACAATGTGTGGAAGGTGGCAGGTGTACAAGTCAAATGGAGACAATCATGGCAATCAAGTAAGCCTGAACAAGAAAGGTATGTGATGCTGTTGTTAAAGTAGATAATAGAGGAAAAGATTGTCAGTTTCTTTTTGTTGTGGGATTATGGAGTATGGGGGGATGGGGGTATGGGAGATTTTGTCGGGGATTATTGTAATTATTGGTATGATGGATTTCTATAGTTCAATTGGAACTTCTAATCATGTTCTAATATACTTGAAAAAATGATGGAATAATATTGAGCTACTTGTGCTATTGGCGAAGATATTTGTACCATAAATTTATTTTGGCAACTGCTGTATAGCATTCATGACACCAACCGATCAGCAATTGAAAAACAGAGACCTTAGAGATGCACTGAAATATCATGCTTTACTGTTATTAGCAAATGCTACTCCAATGATTGAGTACATGGTTGCTGTATATTCCTTGGTGGGATTGTGGCTAGACTTTTGGATTGGTGGTGTGGATGTACGTTGAGGTATGGGAATCTCGCTGATCTTCTTGTGGAATACTGGGGAATGAAAAACGGAAATGGGGTTGAGTGGGCAAAAACGTGGGTATGAAGTTAATAGAGATTAAAGGCAATTTGCACGAATGCTTTTGGACAGGTGGTATTGGAGTACATCCCTCTAGCCCATCAATCGTTTTTGGTCGTAGAATTTGCGCTGAGTATGGCAGAGGAAACTTCAGAGATGGACATTATCCACATGGGCTTTGTGCTTATGAGTAGGCTTTTTAGAGACAGTGGAGGAGAAACGCCCTTTACCCGTCGTTGGTTAGCTAGCTAGACTAAAACATGAGGCGAACTAGCAGTTTCACCTTCCTCGCCGTTCACAGAACGCTTTGGGATCCAGGGCGGGAAAGCATAATATCTTGAAACGCAAGAAGAATGAACGGTTGAGGATTTCACCTCCGCTAGATATACTATCTATAAAATTCTATTAGCCCCAGAGTCTTTAGAAATTAGAGTACTTGTATAGTAATGATGTCAATTATACCGCACTCGTATCCCAGCTACAATTGAGAACTTTGTTGTGACTGAGCATCTGAAGCGAATGGTTGTCGATTCGATTGACTTGTGCTATTTCTTCGCACTAGTTGCAAACTTTTGCGTTTTTTCATCAATATAGATACAAGCGCATAGGAGCCAAGAAGAAGTTCTTGTAAAGGTGGAGAATATGAATCGAGCTTCGATTCGAGGCGAGCAGTACTTACTGTTCTTAAATCATGGACTTCGAAAATTCCGGAGAGGGTACATGTAGGCTTCGTGGAGAACATGACACGATTGGAAGTGGCAGACGCAATTTTTCGTGGCTCAGCTATTGAGGCTTTTGACGTGGAAACTGGTGGCATTAAAATGAATGGAGTGCCGATCTCAGAGCTATCTAGTCACTGAACCACTAGGCTCCACGCGTTTTCCAAGCACATGGCTGACTCACGGCGGCGTCATGGCAGCTTAGGGCACCGGTCACCTGGAAATTTTCCGGGGCAACGTCCGTTCGCACTCTTCCCCAAGGACGGACTTCCTTGACCGGTATTGAGTGGCGCATAAACAATTTGTGACTAAGATCCAAGGCATCATTAGACGACCACATCGCTCGTTCTGGAAGTGGTAAGATGATCATCATTGTTCAAGGCTGAATGTGGATTTTTGAGGTTACCTG
The DNA here is from genome assembly GCA_004379285.1 of Botryotinia calthae. Classification (NCBI taxonomy): domain Eukaryota; kingdom Fungi; phylum Ascomycota; class Leotiomycetes; order Helotiales; family Sclerotiniaceae; genus Botryotinia; species Botryotinia calthae. The sequence continues at coordinate 11,541 of PHWZ01000044.1, forward strand.
AAGGTATGGTTTCATGTTGGTGTGAGATTGTTCATGAACATTGATGGTTTAACAGGTATTCACAGTGCACATTTACCGGGATCCATCGTGGTTAGCGATAGAGTATTTCTAAACATATCCGCCAATTGGTGTGGAAATGTCAGGGCAACAAATCAGCATTTAAAGTCCTCAGGCACACGAGCTCGCTTTTCCTTTGGCGGTTGGAGGGGTGTCAATCCTTCTACGTGCCCCCATTTTATGTCAACCGAAGCGGGGTTTCCGCATGGGGGAGTGGACCGCATGAGGCAGAGATGTAGTCGTGGATGTGTATCGTATCAAAATCGTATTGGACTATATAGGAAGTCAAGAGCGTCTCCGAATTACAACTAAAATGCATTGGGTATCTGATCGACCCCAAAGATGCAGAGATGGCTCGATGATTCGCCACATCTAAGGATCTTCAAAGTCAAAGTTAAAACGTTACGAGTACCTACAGGCGAGAGAATGATCGACACAATGCTATCTGGCGAGGATGCGCAGATGCTTATCGGATGGCCTGTCAAATGGTGTCGGTTGTGATAAATCGGGCACGGGCTTTCGCCTAGAGTTGCAAACTTGTAGATCTCCGAACAGCTTGTTCCCCGTTCCGAATGTGTTTCTTTTGGGCAGTAATAATGAGTATACATACCTAGGTAATGAGTAAAAACTTTCCCACTGTGGGGGTTTGTCCCGATTTTTAATATAAAAAGCCAGAAAAATCGTATGATTCAAGAAGATCTACACTGGCTAGAATCGTATGATTCCCACCGAGATCTACAACATTTGATACGAAAATTAGATATTCTTAATCTACATCATCTTTCGCACGTGACGGAGCGGACTGACAGCATCAAAGAGGTTTGGTCAAAAATAGCTAATGAAGTCTGCATGTCCAACTCCGCTAGAAGAGTACTTGACTAGATATAGATAGATGCATACGTGGAATGATCCACTCAAGCTTTACTTGGAGTCGAATAGTAAGGGAATTCTACACCTCCCAATCTAGGCATTACAGCTTGGGCTTTTTTGAACTTAATTTCGAGGACTATGTCAATGTACGAAGTTTTTAAGATCGGTACGATAGCAATGTGTGAGCGTATGGATGTATGCTGTAATCAAGAGTTCGAACAATACAGGAAAAGACCGACCGACCTATCTCGTCAACGGCACGGTTTTATACATGATCGGGAAGGCTGAGATCATTTCAATTAGACTGGCACTTTGACCTTTTAGAGGCTCGAGTTCTATGCATAACCGTCCCTTCGCAGTAGCAGTCTCATAAGCACAGAAGAACGAAAGGATAGCAAGGACTAAAAGGAACGAGGAAAGCGTCAACCAGGTTCATGGGACACAGGGTATTGAACGGGTGTTTGAGAACCTCTAATGTCTCAATTTGGAAATCTTCCTAAAACTCGAAGTAATTTTGATAGACCTCAAACTTTAATACTTTAATAACACAGCTCATTAAAATTTCATCTTGGATCTGGTTTCGGTAACTTCCGAGGTTTCGGTCATTCATTTAATATATCCAACGTACTTTGGTAATGTTTGAGATTAGCCCCCAAAAATGCGTCATGAGAAGAATATTCTCGAACATTCAATATCGATAGAATGAATTGTTTTATTATACTTAGATGGGATTCCAGGTGTTGTAATCGTACGGTTATGCTTTTTCTTTTCGAGAACAAACCTCTTTTTCCACAACTACACACCGCCTCACCCCTTTTTCTATTCGTGTCTCTCTCGAAGCAACGGTGTAGAAATTAATTTGATTGATTTAATATCAACATATGCACACATGAAAAATCTTGAAAGCAAGAATATAGACGCATGACAAAGCTAGTTGACTAACCAGTACCTACGTAGCATTTCGGGGATGTTGCATCAAGCTTCAAGCACCAAAAATTACCCGACGCCCCTTCATCTCTTACAAAGTTGGCAGGCGCCAAGCCACAGCACCCGTGATCTTCTAAAATTTAATGATGCTTTGGCCGTTCGGAGAAATTGATTGCGTCGAGGACCTTCGGGTTAGTTACTGTATTCCGCAATTATTCTGTTCTACAGAGGAAGAAGCATGCAGTCATATGCAACAATCCCACGCGCTGTTGTTTCCCTGCCAATGATGATTACTATTAGAAACAAAAAGGAAACAATAGAAGCCTGAAAATCCCTACTTCATGTAACCAGCTGAACATAACGCCGACCTCGGGAGCTCAACCGTGCCTATTAAGGAAGATCCGACAGGAATTTACCAGGTACCGGGTATCCAGATATACTAGAATGGAAAACAAATCTTGAAATCAAGTAACACGAGCATCGAAGCTTTTGATACTCACCAGTCTTTTGCTATGTGTGTTGACGCGGTACCCCCCAACTAACAAGCTCTGACCATTTCACTATAAAGAGATTGCCAATCAATGGAGACTCGAGAACCTACAGCTCTGGCATATCACAAAACAGGACAGTGCATTGTCGGAAAATAGGAATTCTCCATATTTTGGTAATTAGAAGTCTCTTCTCTGATATTCAGCTACTAACCTAACAAGGCTCATAGCTCCTAACTCCTAACCAAGTATTAAGTAGAAAGCTCTAGACAAAGTTGGCACATACCGAGGTAATAAGGTTTCGCCTACTACAGTAGTTAATCTCTTCACAAATCCTGAAATGAGCACAAGTGACAAAAAAATATTCCATTTCTCTTAAACGCCATCATCAGTATCAGGTCAGATTTGATTATCTGGGAGATGAAGTGGTCCTTTCATAACGGAGCTTAGCGAAAATTTGATGCTTATTTGAAGCGAGACCCTATTTGGTTGGTCCAGACCCGGCCCGGTCGAATTTGATGATCTGCCTTGTGTTTCAAAGAGACAGGATTTAACGACCACCGATGAACGATCAATACAGATCTTTCAAGACAACCAATCAAAGCCTGATCATAGAGACTCTACAACTGTAAATCATACAAGGTAAGAGATTGATGTGGAAGCTAAGTCAGTCTCGCAATTGTATCGAGTATGGAACGACCTGACATATGGACACTAAAATATTTAGACCAATCAACTACGTTTTGAAATGCCAGTGATGCGAAGAACCTTTATCCTGGATATGATCGCGCACTTCAAATGGATGAGAGGCCATGCACCTCCCACAGCCCTATCCCTGCAAACCTTGCGGTAGGTGATCGCGCTATGAGTAGCCCCTCCTTCAACCAGCGACTACGCAGCCTAGTCAGACGTATACCTAGGTGAGTGGGTGATCACTCTGGAATGTGAGGAAATTTCATCCTTACCAACTTTTAGCTTACATACATCCGTAACGCTGTGATTACTCAATTCCCTCATCAGGAACACATTCCATCGAGCACCCGAAATGGGCTCTGACCATTTAAGACCCTAGCCTTGGCAGGCATAAGCTTCCATTGATGCATTCGACTGCTTCTTCTGTGGCCCTATGGACAACCTCCCCAGTCCATAAAGATACTCCGCTGCTTCGTCTCCACCTCAATCTCAGCCCCAGGCCTCGGGATCCAAAACCTAGCTGGTAATCGACCATTGGCACATTACACTTTGTATTCCAAGATGCCTTGGTGAGCCGGCAATACAAGCACCTCCCTCTCACACACGCATCTTCATAGCCTGCCACTGCCATTTCGGACAAGGTATCGGTCCATTCACATCATAAAAAAGATCGGGAGTTTGTTCATTTAGTGCATCCAAGAGCCTTATTATTACCCTATACAGACATGGAAAGTCAAGACAGTAAACTCGAAAAGCGAGATTTCCACTTGCCCCACCATCCTCGCTGTTTGTAATATCGGAGCTCGACTTACCCCTGCTTATTTTTTTTTATTCCGCACTATACAAACAATCTTGAGCTCAACGGCAATTTCACTTGACTATTCCAAGGTTGTTATCACTATCCGTACCGAGCGTTTAGTGGGATCATTCTTCAACGCTTGCCTCTCCGCTCCGTTCTTCTGGCTCACAATCAGTCGATCTTGTACTTCTTTTTGACAAGCACACGACTTTTGTGTACACACCAACTTTTTCCCTGACGATCGTCCCTGCAGTTAACGAACCTTTCAGTCAATTTCCAGATCTAGAGTCAATACTCGTAGCCCTGTGATTCGCGAACTCAGATTAAGCTCCACAGTCCCACAGATTGCTAGCATCCCGAATCCCGGATTCACCTGGAGTACTTGATACTCACGGCTGAACCTAGACATTCGATTACAACGTACGAGTTGGCAATTATGGGTGAGAAGTGTGGGGGGTGATTCTGGTTCTACTTAAAAGTTCGACTGGTCCATTTGCTAGCATCTGCCTATTTGCACCTCAACGTTATCACTTTAAAGGTGCTTTTTCTTTCACACACATTTTTATTTCCCTTCTTTTGGCTTCAGTGAATGCCTACTTCCCGACATGTTACTCACTATTAAACAGCCAGTCCATCACGGCTATAAGTCTTTTCATGACTATTCCCCACCAACACCACCATCTAGCTCTCGTTTCCCCCCGGCGGTGACAACTACTAGCTCTTCAGTCTCTTTACCAACACCATCACAATCTCTTCCTTCTTTAGCACTTACAAAATCAACAAACATGTCCACTCCTCATCGTGGATTACCCCCCATGACATTACCACAACCACCACAACCCCCGCAGCAAGTAGTCCAGGCATTGAATCAGCCAACGGGCTCTTTACAGTTACCAGCTCCACCTCAACAATGGCAAGGCGCTGAAGAGTCTATGAGGAATTGGCTTCAAGCAAAGGCCGAAGAGGATAAACGGAAGCAAGAGGAAGAGAAAACGAGGCAAGAATCACTGAGGCTGGAGCAAAGAAAAATCGAGCAGGAAATGCTACGAACGTCCCTGACGGGAGGAATTCCCCCGTATATGATTCCCATGGTATTTGCTGGAATGGGTGGTGGGAATTTACCTAACGCTAGCTTGGAATGGGCCCAACACTACATGGCTCAAGCACATCAACTGCAACAGCATCAAGTCCAACAGCAATTAGTGCCTGGACAAAGTCAGCATACTTCACCAGAACAACTACAGCGTGGAGACTCTCGGCCGGTATTTGGAAGTCAACATCCAGTTCCTGTCACTTTACCCTCAACACCTATAGGACCTACGGGTCCAGGATTTCTTCCCAATTATCAAATGTCCCCAGCCTCAAGATCTAGACAGACTGCAGGATCCCTAGCTAGAGCAACTGCAAATTCTCAGCTTCCAAGATTAAATACAGGAGAAATGCTCATCCAGCCACCTCTAACAGCTTCTAATATGCAAATATTACCAGGCCAATCTGGCCATCCATTAGCACAATCGCAAAGCGCCCAACAGCAACAAGAGCCTCAATCTTCGCCTTCAATTTACTTCCATCATTGGCAACCACCCACATCACAAGCAGGTACGAGCAGCACCCATCAGCCTCCGGCACCCTCAGGCAAGCTTTTTAATTCATCTTTTATTTTAGTGGTGCTAATTATTTGACTAGATCATGTTTCTTCACCGAAGAAACGAAAAGCGACAGGACCGCAACAACCAGCCCCGCATCCAACATCATTGCCACAATATACTTCCCCTTCGTTCTCGCAGACAGGATCTTCCGTATCGGGTACGCCATCAAGCAGACGCCGTGGGCATTCAAGGAACCGAAGTGACTTTTCAGCCCGTGGAGCTGATTCATACGGCCGCCCTTCGAGTCGTCATAGACACACCGAAAGTGGTTTCAGTACTCAAAGCCTAACTTCACCAGTTCACTCACAGAACCAAGAGCAAGCTTCGAGGCCCGCAGAGCCACGCAGGCATTCTGGCGGCTCGAATACTGTGTCATCTTTGCTCGAACAAAGTGATTCCAGACCGCGCGCGCACTCTCAAACCCAAAGCCAACAAAGCCAGTCTCAGCGAGACCGAGAACGTAACTACTCTGGAATATCGGAGATTGGGCACGAAGAAAGAATCACAGAGGGGGACGAGGCACGACGTTCTAGTAAGCGAAACGATGGAAGAAATTAAACACGTTTCAGAGACCTGCCGATCATTTACTTAGACGGAAATACTATTCGCCAACGAATTTCCCCAAAGCCACAAGACTACTGATTTTTACAACTTTTTCTATTCTTCCATCATCGAATATGCTTTGTCCATATACAGATGTTCATTTTTCTCTTCTATTCTTCGCTTCGATATTGATTGTTTAGAAGATACCCATTACTTTGCGCGCCTTTTAACTTTGACTTCGACTTTACATTTTACCTTCTGCGCATCGAACTCTTTTCTAGGGCATTTTTTTTATTTAACTTTCTGTATATCAATTTTATTGCCTGTTGACAGGGAATTCAATTCTTGTATCATTGATCTCTTTTTGTCTTCTTTTTTATCTTTAAATTTTTTGTTGTGTGCCTCAGCAGCGCCATTTCTATTCAATCTCGGCACTGGAATTTACAGGGCTGGTTCAACATTGCATGTACATACTTATTTCGATTCTTAATCTTGTGGTGGATGTATATCCCAATTCGGGCAGGTATATATAAGGTTTAGGTCTCGAGGCGGGAGATTAAGGTGTGTGGGAAATCAATCATAGGTAGTCAGGTACCAAAGAAGGACCTACGGGGCTGGCCTGCACATTGTGTCATTTCTTTTGACATATGCAAATCACCCCAGATGAGAAATCAAATTCAAATAAGCATTTTCTCAAGAATCCTTCGTTCCAACTTCCATGCCCAATTCAAAGTGTTCAGGCGACAAGAATGGTGCCAAGTGCGTCATGCAGCCTAATGAAGGCAGGAAAAACTTACTTCTTCCTCAGTCAGCCCCTTCAACCAAAAAGCGTACCTTCATCCTGGTCTGGATCTGGAAGAGGAAACGGGCTGTTAATACCCATGTTTAATAAGAGCCGCAAGTATTAGCTAGCAGGCTGGAGTCAAACAGTTGAAAAGTAATCATGCGTGTTTCAGCGCGTAGGAAACTGAACCATGGTCAACGCGGAAATGGTAAGCAGGGATTCGCACGGTTTGTATATTAAAGTTTGTTGAACTAAAGTGTGTGTAATTACAGTTGTACAGTAGTTTATACATTAATGGGCGCGTACAGATATCTTTCAGTATCATGCGGACAGGAATAAGAAAAAGGAATGGCTACAGGTCAGGTACAGTGCATATTCTAATGTACTAGGCTTCCGCGAGTTAGAGAGTACTTCAACTCACCCCACTGCTTACTCCTTAACTAGCGATGGATTGGAAGTGGGGTAAGACGATAAGAACGGAACTCTGCCAATCTGCCAATCTTCGACCAAGGTCTCGACCTGCACTGTCAAATTTAAAGACCTCCTGGCTCGAATTAGCCTTATTAACAGGGTTCCGCAATTTCGTGCATCGTGGAACGTTCACATTCGGGATGCTACCATGGATGTGTCATATCCTCATCAGGAAATCCGTTCCAAAATTGATCTGTCAACGTGTTTTGCTAGAGTATGAATTCGGTGCTAGAAGAGCATGGATCTCTCGTCTTCTCCTCATGGCTACTCGAGGATCTATACGTTATCACCTATACTCTTTTTATATTGACGGAAAATTTCCTTTCTTCATCACATGCTACCAGCCGTGATATAGTCAACTTATATAATTTTAAAAAAGTAAGCAAAGCACTATAACAAACAACCCAATTGGAGAATAAACATCCTAATTAGTACAAGGTCTTGTAACAAATAGATTGAAATTTACATAACTTCAAGCCACAAGCTACCCAAATGATTTCCCATACCCAATTCCAGACATTCCTCAAAAATCACGAAATCAAAACAGGATCACTTTTGTCGCACTTTACCTCCTTTTTAGGTCTGGCACTTCTCGAACGGAGATGATCCGAGAGATTGGGCAATGGACATGTTCGGCAGGGCTGCAGATCCTTGTCTGGCACAAGGTTTGTTAGATTAGATTGCGAGAGATTACCCGATTTGTGCGTGGGGTCTAGTGGAGATCGTGTTTCGAATTAAGTGATGGTTCATCCCAAAGCGGTAAATTGTGATGAATTCATATCGTTGTTTAATATGTTTTTTGATTGCATTTTGTGAATAACTGCAGGTACGGTTTGGAAAAGGAAATTTGATCGTGTATGCGAATGCAAATGAATGAATTGCATATGACCAAGGAAATCTAGATATGAAATGAGGTGATGGGTCTTTGAAGGGATTTCAACCACATGAGAATTTAAGTAGGTATGGGAGTATGCATTCAGGAACGGGATAATACCAAGATGTTTCGGCCCTTTCCGTAACACTCGAAATGGAAAATAGCTGCATACATATCAGGACGAGAGACGGGTATTGTCGCCCCAATCTCATCCGTTACAAAAGCATTGTTCATAGGCAGTTGAGATACATAATAGAGATTGCAGGTATGTTAAGCCTACAATTTGACCTACCACTGTCCCGAAAATTTGCAGATAGCTATTGATAAGATAGGCACGTTGCAATTGCTACATCCAAAAGTTGTTGCAGGTGTTGATCCGACAACATGCCCATGTTACCCTTCCATCACCAATTTCTTTATGTACTCTAAGTACTACTTACTGCAAGTTCAATTCCGGAACGGCGACGTGCCTTTCTTCGGCGGCAATCTCCCGACGGAAATAATGACACGAATCTTCAAACTTCCGTTTTGCATATACACAACATGAGACTTGTACATCGTAGCTCGCAGCATGAAAATACCATGCACAACACGTGTATTGTAAGTCGTCAAATCTGTACTGCAACAGGTTGATCGTGGGGAATGGGTTTCCTGCTCGATTAAGCGAGACCCCTTTCACTCCGTCTCATATCAGATAGTCTTCACCTGTCCAAATAAATGTTGAACTCGGAAATGTTCTAGTTCTATTCGGAGGGTTTGAATGACGAACATGTCAGAAATAAGACCACAGTCTCGAATGATCTCCTCGAATTACCGGATTGGAAACATCCGCTCATCAAACATACCTTTCTAAATCTTCTGGACCCCTAAACCTTTTAACTCAAACCTTTTTCTCCACAGACGCGCGCCTCGTACCACAAAGCTTCCTAATACCCATGAGATCAGATCTACGCCAAGTCATCACATATAGGGTAGAAAATAATGTCTCTCAATCTCTCCGAAAACCCTACGTGTATCGGTAGATGAGTATGTCATCAAACAAGGCTGATTTGCCCTAATTGTCTCAAATTCTCATTGAGATTTGAAAGTGTGTAGATCAGTGGATATTTTTTAAAGGTGTAAGCGTTTCATGTCTACGAAACGTCGTAAGTACCGAGACGACGACTCCACATTGCAGGTAAATGATGTAAATCAGTGGGTCGCGAACACGAACTGGTGAGTCTAGATTTTGGTCCCTTAATTTTTCGGGACGAAGAAGGCGGAGAAATTGTGTTGCGATTGCGTAGAAAGGGAAATGATAAGTTGATTTATCTATTTTAGATACGAGATAGAACATTCTATAGGTAAATTGAGGTAAATTGCTGCTGATCGTCGCTTGTGGGCCGGGATGACAATTGCAACTTATTTGACATGAGCTCATTTGAAGACCCCACTTTCGATGTCATTCAGTCTAAAGAGGGAGGTCATATGTGAATGTTGTTTTTGTGTGGCATGTATGAAATTTGGCTGGAGAACAAACTTGGCCGGCGTTATCACTACTTAATCTCGCTGTACGGACAGGATCTTACCTTTGAACCGTACAAGTGTACTGGACTTATTTCGGATGATAAATAGAAGTCTAAATCATATTCTGAGAGTAAAACAATTTTGCTGTGAATACTCGTGGATAGAGGGATACTACCGTGCAAATTCGGGAATCAAATAGATACGAGGAAGTGGGTGTTACTTTCATTTGCTGGATATCAAAGGATATCCAGAGAGACAAGTCTATCATAGTCAGAAGAATTCCCCAGTCATCAGGTGTGCTACTCACTACACTACCATAATAACTGTATTGCCTTACAAACAGACCGAATATAAATTACTTGAATCTCAGCATAAAGCTTAAGCTGATTTATAAGAGGTATGTATATATTTTGCATATTCATCGTCCTTGGTGTCACAAGATATGACTTTTATCGCCATCACAGATGATTTTTGGCAAATTCTGTATCTTGGGCACAAACCTTTCTACTAGTTTGAAAGAAGCATTGGTATCCTCCCCTCTTGACACTTAGTATAGTTGCTATAACTCTCAAACACCACCCACAAACAATCTCTACACCACCTCGTCTTTGTGGATCCCCTTATATTCCATACCTGTCCAGTCATCTCCTACTCTCGCTCCTGCTTAGCTGGCTTATAAAGAACGACCATGTTTGTTCCATCTCCCAGCTCCTTGATACCCTCTTCAAGCGTACGTCCACCATGAATCTTATATTCGAAAATCATATCTTTTTTTGTAGATTTCGAACGATCTCGTTTCTTCTGCCTTGCGGAATCTACGATGATTTGGTATGTTGTGGATGTAGCATACTTCTGTGTCGTCGCATTAGCGGTAGGCTGAGAAGAGCTTGGGCACATGGTGAGTTTTCTGGTGGTAGAATAATTACCAAGGAGATTCTGAGGATTTCAAAGGCAATGTAGCAATAGGATAGAAAGGATTTTAGAGATCGAGAGAAAATTATGTTGTTTAAACACAATCTGGAATTTGAGAGTGTTTTTCTAATGTGCAGACAATAAAACAACCTTCTCAACGAAGATTTTGTAGTTCTTGATAAGATTGATACCAGTGCGAGGGAGGGCTTGGTGTTGATTTTGTTCATTTAGAGTCAAAGAGATGATTGCTTTTACTGGTATATGTGGTATGCGGGACTCACCCGAATAGAAAATTCGAAGAGTCATGGTGTGTGAATCACGAAGCATGAGTAAAGCTAATAAAGCCTTAGATGTAAGTTTGGCCAAATTTAGCCAATTCACTGTCTGTAATGTACACGATATCCATTTTTTTCTCTCGCAACTACATGCAGTTCAGGATCAACCAATTGCTTGGATTTTCCAAACTAGAGTAATATAGCCTCCTTCTTTCGTTGCTTTTATGGCCTCTGCATCCATAGCCCTACCAAGATAGCAATCCCCATCAAACTTATACAACCGAGCATCAATACTCTCGCTGTCAACTTTCTCAATATGAATGGCGAGTTGGAATTCTTCAAGACCCGGACCTGATCGCCAGCCTTTACCTGACTATCTCAAGGTTGTTAAACTAGATTCAATTGAGGTACGTCGAATTTTTTACTCGAAGCCTCACACATTGTGGATGATGAGATTCTTCGGATCACGGCTTTGACCTCGACGAGCGGTATGGTAACTTAAAAATCAGGAACCCATGAGGGAAGGTTCGGATGATCCGAACCAAATGCAGGTCCTATCATGCATCGGTAATCATTGCCAGTCTCTTGCAGCATCAGTTTGAACACTTCTGTGTATACATCCATCAATTTGGCTCTATAGCTAGGCCGATACGATTTCATGATCGATGAATGAGCCATTGCAAGAACCGAGAGTATCCTATCCTGCGACTCCATACGAATCCAATTCAAGAATATCAGAATAATTTCATAGAAAGAGCGATGTATTATCATATTCCAGCAATGAAGAGTGTAATCTTACATCAAACAATCTTTCCCAAATCTTTCGATAAATTCAATCTCTGAGAAAAATTGGTCGAGAACTGTAATGTTTGATCTGGGGAACGCCCAGAGACTATTCTTGCAGGATTGTGTCTCGTTGAAAGCATGTCACTTACGGTTTCTTCGAGCCTATGTCAACGTTTCAAGACTCGACCGTCGGTTCCCGTAGCACAAAACAGGATCGGGAGACAAATCCGCCTCTTGAACAGTCCATGCTCGTATAAACCAGGCCCTATCTGCTACCAGCAGAAATGTGTCCCAGAAATCATTGAATTCGCTGTTCTCTCCAGAACAGATCCGTTCAGAGTTTGCTCTTTAGTACCCAGCTAACTCATGATAGTGCTTGTTATCCGAAAAGTGTTGAATCAATTGAAATAGACTCCCTGCGGTAGTAAATTGACTGGGTGGTGCTCCAAGTTATACGTAAACAAGTGAGTACCTCGAATATATTTCTCCTAGGTTTGCTATTTGACTAGGTTTCTCTTCTGGTCTACGAATAGAGCATCAACCCATAGGAACAACGTGTTGTCCAGCTTCCTGATGTACCGAAGACTAGTCAATAAGCTCGCATGGATGGAAAATTCGTTATCATCAATCTTGATGTATTCGGTGGGAATTTCTGTACCCCAGATATAGGACAAGCAGATATAGCCATTGACGGCTGTACTATCTATGTTCTCGATATAGATTGTCCCACAAAGTTGCTGGTTTTCCGATCCAGATTTCAAATGCAATAGTCTAAACTTCGTCTTGATCGAGTCTGTGTGGTCTTTGCTTGCGGTTGAGTTTTCCATGGTTTGGTCGTCTTCCGGAAACTTCGGAATGAGGTTGATGATCTCGAGATTATCAAGGATATGAGGAAAAGCGAGCTGCAGATTGTTCACAAAGAATATAATTTTGATATAGACGTTTGACTGTTTCTAATTCTTTCTGAAAGTTGAACTTGGAAACGTCGTACTTGAATTTGTTCAGGAATTCGCCAGTAAATCCAGTTACCAATGTTTGAGGAAAGCAAGATTCCCATAAGAGTTCTTGTTCTCACAAAACTATAGTAAATCAGAACTATGAAGGCTTCGATTCATTCATGATCCCTCAGTAGAAGCTAATTTGCTGATTTGAAATTGGGATTGAATCGTATTATGACTTGAGAAATTCTGTACAATCGAACCTTCATTGAATAGTCATCTCACATTAGATTCATTGTATGTGGCTTCGAGTCAACTCGTAGAAGCGACACATGATTCTGTATATTACCTGTATTTGTTTTTATCTCTTGCCTTGCGTCCATCGCGACTAGAAAACATCACACTAACATACATATATATGCATGCCAGAACCATGGCTTTAAGTCATACAGCTTGCTAATAGCCCCCGAAGCTAGAAATATGCCTTTATGACACCAGGACGGCGTAAGAAATAACGTCCATAGAAGACCTTGAGATATTGTGCCTGGCTATGTTCTACTTCAACGACCCCTGCTTTCAGCCTTTGTGGAGGGAATTTTGCTGATAACAAATTACAACCGCGGGGATCTCAGGAGTCGAGTCATTGTCATCGATTTTGTTGCTGAAATCATAGCACCAAGTTCCTATGCATGTGAAAGGCTCGCCAGTGTGGTTCTTCAAGAACAGGAAGTTTTGGACTAGAGGACACCATCGTTGTTGCACCACCTCGTATCCTTGTGTAAGCATCAAAATCTCCTTTCAAATCATAGCACTTGCAAGGTGTCTCATTAAATAACACACTCTGACCGTTGAGTGTCAATCTCGTCGTCGTAGTACGATGTCCGCTTCTCTCTGTAGTCAGCTCGTGCTAGTCTATATAAGGCTTAGCTCAGTCGCCCCGCTTTCACGAACGTCAACGGACTAACAAACTTACAAGCCCCGATCTCTGAGCTTTTATCGTCAAATTGTATGCTCACATATCCCTCAATGACCATAAGGTAGCTTTGACACGAAGTAAAGAGTTGGAATGCCTCCAGAGAATACAAGCATATCGACGCCTAGGAAAGTTTGTGACCATTGTCGAAGAAGAAGTAGGTCTTACGCAGATTCCCGCACTCTTTGGTGCAGTAAAGGAGTTCCGAGCATTGACCAATTAAAGGGATACGATGTGATGGGAATTTCCCATGTAAGCAATGCGGGAATGCATCATTGGCATGCAAAAGAGAGCACATACCGAAGAGAAGGGGACCGAAGCGTGGAAATGGGAGAGTGATCAATGAATTGAGAGCTCAAGATGGCGGGGATACTAAAAGCTTTGCGGAAGTCCGCGATTCAGGCTTGGGCGGAAGCAGTACCGGTCCAGGCTCGTGAGTAATTTCAAGTAGCCCTGCAGCAAATTTCATTGTCCCAATTTAGCAAGAATTGTTGAACTCGAGAAGGTATTGAGGGAATGTTTGAGAATAGTCAAATTCGAAGTATTGTCACGTGGATTGTGACCCGTGGGAAACTCCTCTCTATACCTACCATCCCGTTGGCAATTGTCCACCAGCTGATGTGTGCTATAGAGTGGATATAGATAATTGGGTTTCGGAAACTCCTAGCTCGACCGCCGCTCAAAGATATGTGGGAAGACCTGCACGGCATCCAATCATGTCGGATATCTCGACCATTTCCAGCGATGAGCCGAACAGTATATTTACGACCAATCAGTTCCGGCCTACATCTGTTAGCTACATGTATCTAATCCCGAAATGCCTGGATCTTTTTCTTGAGCACATTTACCCCATTATGCCTCTAGTGCATATGCCCACTCTACGAGCCTCAATAAATCGACCATTGGAAATGCACGAGAAAAATCTTCTTTACTCTTTATGTGCCATCACTTCAACCCATATGTCTGGTAAAAGCATATTGGCTCCAGGTCCTCCTTCGTGGGAAATTGCGGGAAGATTCTTCCTTGACGAGTGTATTATGATTCGACAGGCTTATGACTTCATCGAAGATAAATCGTTGTCTGCTGTTATATCTTCATATTTCGTATCGACTGCATTTTTCGAGCTGAACCAGTCTCGAAAATCCTGGTACTATTTGAGAGAAGCAATGACAATGGCTCAAGATATAGGGTTGCATGAAGAGCATAAATATTCCGGTCTTCATCCTGCTGAAGAACTGTGTCGTAGGCGAACATTTTGGATTCTATATGTTACAGAAAGGTAAGTCCACTCTATCCAAGGATGTGAGGTTCTAAAATGACCTTAGGTCTTTTGCAATTCTACGTCACAAGCCTCTTACCTTTTCGAAGACACCAGCTCTGCCCTCGACTCTACACGATTACGAAAGCCCGGAAATTCATTCTGGGTTTATGCATCTAGTACACTCTTACCATCTACTAGACTCTAACTTTGTCGATTCTTGGAACGAAGCCTCCGATGCACCAGTTTCGACTCTTACATACACAGCGCTTCAGCAACAATTGAATCTTCCTCATCCTTCTCACTTGTCCCTTACTGCCATACAGAAAGCTGATATTCTCGTTACCCAGCAATGGCTGCGCCTGATTGTTTGGCAATCTTCAATGCGTCAAGGCTTGCTCTCTTCCACTGCCGTCGATGAAAGCATGACTTTTCGATATCCTCTAAACATCGCTCACTCTCTCCTGAGTGTCATATCCTCAGTGCCGATCGCAAGTATAGAAGTCCATGGAATGGGTATTTTCGAGAAGATTTTCGAGATTGGTAACTCTATGGTAGACGTTATGCAAGCTTATGGATCACAAATTCCCCACGAAATATATGGCATTTGTCAAGACCCATTTGATATGTTCGTGAGGACATTGAGCCAGACACCGAATTCCCAACGTCAATATGCAGCCCTCCTACTTGCCAAAGTGACCGAAAAGCCGGAAATTCAGAGATTTTCTCATAATTTGACGAAAGTACTATCCTTCAATACCGACCCTGGTGCCATTGGATCGAATGAAAACTCTGTGCCTCACACACACGATCCGCAGTGGAGGGGACGTATTGTGGGCGAACTTAAATCTGACGATGATGCGGTACACAGGTTAGAGAAAGAACGCTACGAAAAGACAGACAACAATCCGATAAATGACATAGCGTCGTCAACAACTTAACCTGGTAACATAGAAACCAGGGGAAGCGAGGCATTCATGCTACAGGCTCCTAAGTGACTCTCGAAGGTACGTTCGCTACGTGGGCGAGCAGACCTATTGTCGAGAATTCCTTACCGAAACTTTGATGTATCGATAGTAGCCATTCTTTCAATACATCACTCTTTCTAGGGTAGCAAAAATAATCTTTGCTTCAGAAAGGTAACGAGAGAGCATGCGAAACGGAATAATCATCATCGATTTTCAGCGTAAACTGAGCTCATTAGGACCAATTCAAGAAAGATTGACCTCGATCTTCCGGCTGCAAAGGACGATTCGACATGTTTGATCATCTGAGCCTTGAGGCTGAGCATCGAAAGGGTGGATTGCACGAATATTGGTTACGTCAAGGTTCGATGGCACGAGAGCGGTTTATTTCGAGGTCGAGAAGTTATACGCCATCGTCACAGTCGTGTTCAAATCGTAGCAATATGAATTATCTCAAATAGCCAGCAGACGGACAAATTAATCGAACACTAACACTCGGATACACACAACCCGAAATCATCGAGATCCTCTTTTGCACTAGAAGTGAATGACTCTTCGGAAATGGAGTATTAGATGGGAATACAAATGAGAGACATTGAAACATTGGCACATCGCACGTTCCAATACCCCGGCAAGACAACGCTAGAAGGGTGTCACGACGGTTGTATTCCGCCTACCGACGGTCTACTTCTATTTTCTGTGTTACGTGATGCTATTCATGTGAAACATATATGTTATATTTTACTTTTCGTGGAGAGGAGAAGTTTGCGCCATAGCTTGAGGCAAACTTCAGATGTGATATCATCACGTTACTACTTACTTTGACTCAAGTCTCAACTCATTACTATGGGCTCCCCAATATTTCGAACTCTATATTGATATGCATAAATTTGCTCGTGCTCCTCTTAATTGATGCACCCCCCCTGCGCCGATGGACGTTTGGTGTGGCACAAATATTGACTATGAGGTCATTGCCACAAATCTTCGATATAGCTAGAGCTTTGGTACGATATTTTTTCAAGCGGATAGGAAATTTCCGATTCTCTCGCCTTCAGCGAAGGATAAGGCTGGCCCGACGTTAATGTAACGTAATGGTGAGAAGTATCTCTATCGAACCTATACTCTGGGGTGACAAATTACTCATTTGGCTGATTGAGTGACGCAAGTAAATGTCGATTTATCTGTAAATTTCGATTCTGAAGGTTTTAGAGAGTAGGAAATAGCGATGTAGGTAACTTTTATTGTCATCAATTGAAGTGATTGCGGCAGTATAAGATCTTGCTTCCTCTCCCCCATTTTCACTATCAAACATGAGCCTCTAATCCCTCACACAATCATATGTACACTTTTTCATACATACAAAATGGTATCTAAAATTACATTCCTAGCATTCATTGCTTTATCTACACTACCCATACAAACACTCGCATTCCCTGCTAAAGCTTTTGAGGCAACTCCTATGAACTCAAAGATTGCTTCATTAGCCAAAGCTGCATACGAAAAAAGACGTGAAAAACGGAGCTCACCTGGATTCAATGCTGCTGCTCAAATTATAGATGTGTCCGGGGAGCATGCATTTGTACCTCCTGGCCCCAAAGATATGGTGTGTTCAATCCTTCAAACCTCTACATTCTTGATGCTGTGGTGAGTCAATAATATCAATTCTAATGCTTTTTATTAGCGAGGTCCTTGCCCAGGCTTGAACGCATTAGCGAACCACGGCTTTATACCTCACAATGGATTTGCTACTATTTCTCAAATCATCAGTGCTAATGAAGAAGTATTTGGAATGGTAAGGATTACACTTTTAGGAATAACAGGTTGATACTAATATTTGCGAAGGGAGCAGATCTAGCTACATTCCTCACTATCTACGGCCTTGTCATGGACGGTAACCCCCTCTCTCTTAATCCAGGTTGGAGTATTGGTGCAAGCCCCGCCCAAGGACAAGATATCCTCGACAACCTCTTCGGTCTACTAGGTGCCCCCCAAGGTCTAATCGGCTCGCACAACAAATACGAAGGCGACACTTCACCCACTCGCGGAGATCTCTTTGTCTACGACAACGCTTGGGTTCTTCAAATACCCCATTTTCAAGAACTGTTCGATCTGCAACCGGATAAAGTAACTGCGAATTACGATATTGGGATTATGTCTAAGCTTCGCCAAATTACATTCGAGAGAAGTATCCGCACGAATCCGTATTTCTTTTATGGCCCTTTTGTGGGCATGGCGGTCAGTAATGCGGCGCAGAGTTTTATCTTCAGATTCATGGCGAATCATACTGCGGAGCATCCCGAAGGAATATTAGATCAGTTCAACCTGAAGAGTTTCTTTGGGGTCACTGGAGAGACTGGATGTTTCGAAAAGAAAGACGGCTGGGAACGTATTCCAGGTGGTTGGGGACGGCGAGCTATTGGTGACGAATACGGCATTCTCAGCTTGACAGAAGATATTTTATTATTGTATGTCCCCCTTCCCCCTCTCCCCTTCCATCCACTCTCTCCTCCCCAATTCCACAAAACTAACATCCCCTCCCCCACAAAGCGCATCCGAGTACCCCAACACCCTCACCGTCGGCGGCAACACCGGGGACGTCAACACCTTCTCCGGCGTCGATTTCTCCGATCTAACCGGCGGCGTCTACAACCTAGAATCTCTCTTCGAAGGAAACAATCTCGCCTGCTTCCTCCTCCAAAACGCACAATTAACCGCGCCGGATTTCTTGAAAACTATCTTTACCGATATCACGGAACCGTTGGGCATCTTGTCGACGACGACGAATGGGATTGTGGGCGCGATTGGAGGCTGTCCGCAATTGATGGAGGTGGATCAGTCGAAGTTTCAGTTTTCTTCGTTTCCCGGCTCCGGGGCTACGCTTTGAGGGGGTGGGGTGAGGTTTACAATGAATGATGGGATCGAGTGGAATGGAGGAGGGATATATTTGATTAAGCATAGCGTGGGAGGAATCGATGTCTTGGCGGATGAATGTGTTTATTGATACTTCTCGTTTGCTCGATATCTTGACCTGTCCTTTTTTTTTGTTTGACCTTTTTCTTTTTCTGTTGTTTTCTGCTTTCTTTCCTTCTTTCTCCCTATTAGGGTTCTGAGATGAACTCGCATTCGCAGTGTTTAATATCCTGTCCTGTAGCATACTATCTCATATCTATCTATCTAACCTTATCCACACTCTATATATTTACCGTTATATCTATATCTCTATTTCCCATCTACCAGATTTTCTCAACACGCGCAAAACTTCGTATATATATATACATACACACATAATCCATCCATTCATCTAATTGATTCAGTACGAGTACATGGATTTCCTTGCAATCTTATTATCATTGGAAAATGAAGAACGAAAAAGATGGGGTTTAATACTAGATCCAGATACTGCATATTACATGTTCCCGCTAACCCCAGCGACCCCAGTAACCCCAGTAACCCCAGTAACCCCAGTAACCCCAGTCGACCTAAGGAGAGAGAGAACAACCCATTCCGAGTCTCTACTCCACCTCCAGCTATCTATCTACACCCACTACAAACCGTCCTACCCTGTCCTGTCCTGAATTTTAATACCCCACTACCCCGCCGCCCAAAGCTGCCTCACCCCCTTCACTCGCACAATAAAATTTATATCCCCCGCCACTTTAACAAGATTTACATCCGAGGATCGAGAATGCAAAGTCGAGCCAGGCAGGAACCAGGTAAGCCCTCCGTATGAGTGTTTTATTCTTAGTGGAGGGAGGTACGCGATGAGATCAACCCTTAACAATCACCAGAAAGATTCATCCTTTGCTTACAACCAATAAATCATGTAATTAAAATCATACAATATAGATTCTTTCTATTTAGAATCTATTTCTAAAAAGTAGCTAGCAAATAAGCAAGCTCTTCAAATAAAACTCTCGCTATGTTTCAATAACAGAACTAGTATACGAGTTCAAATCGCATATGTGTGTATCTAAGTCGCAATAAGCAAACACCAGCCAGCAAATGCACACTCTCAAACCTCATTCAAGGTAAGAGGCATACAGTAATTTTAAGTAGACTCTTCCCGGTCTCTTGACTCCTTTATCCTTCTTCCAAACTCCTAAACACACATCTAGTTGGCGAGACGTGCAGGTAAATCTTTGTTTTGGAAAGCCTGAGCTCCTTCAACAAGTCTTCTCTCAGTGTTCTTTCTACCGTTAACGAAATCTGGGTAGTTGAGAGTAAGTTCAACAGCTCCGTTTACAATGTGATCAGCTGCCTCAACACCCAACATAAATGAGTGATCTTGGTTTCCAACTTCGTATCTCCATGAACCGAAACGTCCTCTGGAATAGATATCTTTCTCTTGAAGTTTGGGCAAGAGTTGAGTCAAGACACCTTCTCTCTCGAGGGATGGGGTTGGGTAGCCGTGGTCTACAATCAAAATTAGTCCATGTTGATGTGTGAATGAAGTCAGGGAAGATTCTTACCGAAAGCTCTGTGGTAAGTGGAGACAATCTCATCGGTAGATTTGATCATCTCAGTGTTAATGAGACCTTGAATGGAATCTCTAAGGATGTTTTTAACATCAACTGCCTTCTTGGTAGATTGGGAGATTTCCAACATGATGGACCAGTAAGGACCCTCTTGAGCCTCAGAAGACTTTGGTTTGCTACCATCTGCGTGGTATAAGGTAGGAAGCTTAACCGATTTCTCAGGTTGGTTGTATGGGGAGTAATTTGAGAAGATGGTTGCTCTGTAAAATGGGCAGTCGTCTTCTGGGAAGTAGAGCTATGGAATACGTCAGCACGTGAAATCGGGTGATACTCGGGATGGTGCCAATAAGTTTGAGGGGTCACCGCTTTGGCAAAAAAATAATAGAGACAAAAAAGTGGAAAAGAACTTACCCAGCATTTGTCTCCAATGTTCGCTGGTCGCTCTCCTCTAATTCCAACACCGACAACGTGGGTTGTTGAGTAGAATAGATCTTTACTCAAAGTAATGAGTGCCTTGTCTTCCATTTGTTCGACAAGTTGATCAACAGCCATGGTGGTAATCAACTTCTTGTAGCCAATAGTCTTGCCACTGGAAAGAGTGACAGTGTGTGCATCAGCGTTGACTTTCTTAACCTCTCCTTCCTTTCCGAACAAGGTCTTCTCCTTTGGCAAAGTATTGGCAACTGCAATCCAAATACCACCAGTACCGTCGCGAGCAGGGAAGCGGAAAGTGGCGTTAGGACCCCAGTTTCCAGCAGTCTTGTTGAGAATAACGTTCTTGACGACAGTCTTCACATCTGGAGCTGCGACACGCTCACCGAGCCATGCACATTGCATCTTTTATACAATTAGCACTTTCGTATAATGGGGTAAAAGAGGAATACAAACATCGGTTGTTGGAACTGCCCAGACTTTGTAATTGTATGGTCTCATGAATAAGTTTGCGATTCCCTCACCCATATTTCTAACGATCCACTCATCGAAATCCTTTGGCTTGGTGGTGGCAGTACGAGCTGCCAATGCAGCATCAACCATGCCATCGACGCACTTGACTTGCTCCTCCTTTGGCAGAACGGAAATGTTGTTTTGGAATGGGTAAGGAACCCAGAGGTTCTTGCAGCGGACATAAGAGACACGCTCGTGTGTGTACCAGTCATCTTCCTTTGGCAAAGCCTCGTCAATGCAGTCGTCAAAGTATTTGTAATGTGAGAAAATAACGTGTCCGCCAACATCGTAGAGCTGTAGATATAAAGTCAGCAAACTGTATTCGCCACATTTGCCATTGGGTTGTGGAAGAACTTACGAAGCCTTCAGGAGTGGTATCTGTAGAGGCAAGTCCACCAGGAGTTTCATTGGAATCAATGATCATCCATGATGCAGTATTCTGCGATTGTGGTCAGTAAAAAGGTTCTGTCGAGTTGGCGGTGTGTATCTCTGATTTGGGTAGAATGAAACTCACAAGCTGATTCAAACGCTTTGCAGCTCCAAGACCAGTTGGTCCAGCTCCAATAACAAGAACATCTACGTTGCTACATAAACCAATTAGCTGAAAGATACAATGAACGGAAGTGTCATTGCGCAGATGGCGGTGCGGTGGATGAGGGGGTGAATGTTGATGTAATGAGAAGGGGATACATACATGTCGGCCATTGTGTAAGTCTATAGGAGTTTGGCTGAAGGATATAATTGGATATGAATTGGAGATGATTCTTGAGAAGAGAGAGGCGGATGAGAGGATTTAAGAACGTGTTAGAAGTGTAGAGCAAAGGTGGCTAGATGTATCTTTCCCTTATGCTCGATCTGCTAACCAACAGGCAGGTATGAAATGACAGACAGCACTTGGGAAAATTAAGGAACACACCAATTGAAGAATCTCGGTGGGTTGTTAAAATGAGGGTGAAATAGCCCACGTAGCTTGGACAAGGATTAAAGGGACGAAGGGGATTAGAGTCGACTTTCTCAACTCAAATTAATTACCTATTTGAACTAGGGTTGTTCATGTTCCCGTCTTCTCTCATCTGTGTGAGCATCGAACATCGCTTCTGGACCGGTAGACGGATAATGATGGTAAACGCTACAACCAAATTTGGATAAGAAGGAAATGGAATCTAAAGCATGGATCATGAAAAGCTTATCTATTGGCTTGGTCTCGGCATCAACCCTTGAAAGGATGATTCTCGAACCTTGGGACAGGATATTAAAAGAATATAAAACTTCATCTACGAAGGAAGTGTGAGACTACAACATCGGAAGAGAACACATCAAACATCGAAAACGGTAGTGTTTATGCCATTCCTTTGCTCACAAGCGATAGACGTCTTCAATAACTTTAATTGTAACCTTATAGAAGGGAAGAAACCCAAAACAGTTGAATCATCCTAGATTCCTTGGAATTCAAAACGGTGGAATACGTGTTGTAGTATATTCTTAATCTATTTGCAGCTTCAAAATGGGATCGTCGTATGAGTGTGATTGTGTTGCTGTTGATTCCATGATGGATGATCTCCCTCTCCACAACCTTTGGGGAGTTCTTGGCCGAGTATCGCAACGTTGAGTGGGCACGCACAGAGTATATATTTGAAAAGTCGACAGGATACTTACTATTCCCATCCGTTCCTTTCCTTGATCGACAAGACACTGTCCCCAAACTTCTTCCCGTCCACGTCTCTTGTGCGCCTTCACCGTTCACCGTTTATTTGCCGCAATGCAAGAAGCCCTCGGGAAGCATCATGCATGCTACCGGCGTTGTGATCAGAATTTCCCTTCATCACCTGGGTGCTTGGTGGTTCCCTCGGCCTTTCTATAAACTGCAATCTTTTGGCAGAGCATTCGAGTCAGACTTTCGTCAAATGAATATCAACATGGATAATCCGCTGATCTCCAAACATCTTGAGCGATATAAAAAGGTGTGCAGTCTTATACAAATGAACATCGGTTGCAAGTAAACTTCAGGCGAGGATGAGATGACTGGGAATATCCTCAATAATCGTATCAGCGTGTCTGTCAGGGCGTCCGGATCTCATCTCTGAGACAAGTCGAACTTCTCCACAACTTTGGAAAAAGTTAGTTCGATGTATATGCTAGACCGACCTTTTTGCGGTGTCTATCCGCAAAAGTCCACATTTTATCTGGCCATCGAGTGGCCGACGCCAGGATTGACGTTGACAGAAAGATTGGTGAAACGGATCAGCACCTTCGACTAATCTCTCAAGTAAATCAATCAAATTATCATACCGTAGCACGGGAGTAGCCAATTTACAACATTGAGCTTGGGGCCCTCTGGTTACCCCTCTGGAGAACGTCAATATGGGACCAATTAATTAGATTTAGATTGGAGTCTATCGTGAATGAAGCAGGGGGGCGAGAAGGCCAATGATGATGATGCCATTGACAGATCTCTTGGTGTAACTTTTGATCTTCGCAGACGCAGCAGGGGCAGGAAAGCCAAAAAGATTTATTCAGGGGGTGGCGCCAGACGTTCACAACAAACGGCCGGTGTCACCTTTTCCAAATGACGAGGCTGAGAATTGGAGATTGAGTACATTTTAGAGTCAAAAGATTGTAGATCGACTGCCCAAAAGTCTCAATATCTCTAACAAGTATTCGCGTGCTCGATGATCAGAATGAGGGCTGTGTAGCAAAGTCACTGTGATTGACGGAAATAGAAATAAATTCCTTTGCTTGCTTTACGTTGGACGATTCAACCATTCCAGACGATGACTAGATGAAGAGTAGCGCGGGATGTGACTCGGGTTTGGTACACCGTGGTCGAATTGAGTTACTGTCGTTCTAACCATCTGGATTTGGATTTGGATTTGGATTGCACTCCAATACATAATAATCAATACATGCATCCTTCGTAGCATCCATCTCATAACCCTGTCATTGCCTCGAAATAAAAAAGGGGGGAAGATCAAAGGGTGAAAGTGATTGCGCGTTAGCCGGCCCTTCTTCTTTCTTTCTCCGGACGGCGCACTCTAACTGGTAAGGCAAGGTCAAGCCACAGTATGGTATGTTTGAATCGATTTGGACTGGATGGATGTAGTCACTACTTCGTACCTAGGCAGGCCTTGTTGTCGGGACCTTCCTCATAGACAACAAGATTCGTTATACCTGTTGCTGTTAGACAATGTTCACGATCATCTAAATAAAGATGCACTAGAGCTTTTTCAATGGCTTCTCTGAAACCTGGGGACTTTGTGAGTAGGTGGGTAGACAGGTAATGTAGATGAAATGCATGCAGAAATGGAAACATGCTCCTGCGGCGAACCACACCAGATGTTACCTACCTCGGTAAGCGGCATGGCACAGGAGTGATAGATAATGAGCATGATATTGACATTGACAAGATGATGCTAATGATAGATTACTGTTGCTTGAGCCCACCAGTCCCTGACAGAGAGTTACGTATGATGTATGATTTAATCTGGGTCCAGAATTCTTCTAGCCGGGTAGACGAATATCCACTCTGAACCTTCCTACCTACCCGGTCCAGTCCAGTATCCATTTTCACAGAGGACTCCGACGAGAGCTAGAGCGAGTAGGTGATAGTGATAGGCGTGTATGTCTGCACTGCGAGCTATCTAGACTCTAGATTCTAGATTCTGTCCCTGCAACCTAGATAGAGCCTAGGGAGCATTGAAATCACTTCGAGAACTTTGTCTCCAAATCAAAGTGGTATCGAGTGGTTGAATCTGGCGGTCCCCAGTAGATCCATCCATAAGCAGAACAAAAGGACACAAACATTAACACATAAGGTCCAACTGCTCTCACTCATTTCAGTCTTCTCTTCTCTTGTCATTTCAATCTTTTCTCCTCTCCATTTACTCCTGTGCCTCTCCATCGTTTTATTCTTTGGTCAAAAATAAATACCAAATTTCAATCCTCTACATCTGTGACTCTCGCCTCATAGCGAAAAGAATCTCGACAATCGTTCTCCATTGGGAATTCTAACCTTTCTGGTCGTTATCTAGTGCTTGGCACACAGGAAAACGCGTACACTGCACAACCCTTATTGCTACCCTTACCTACATTGTGATCTTTCACATTAAACATCTCCAACAAATCTGAGGAATCATTTTACCAATTCTTCAACAATACAACTCACAATCATGGCTGAAGAAAAGGTTCGAATTTCTGGAGAGATCTCCAGGTCGGCAGATGCTCCTGTCCTTCCAACAGTCAACCCTGCCGCCGAGAAATCAGAGCCTCCAAAGGCTGCTATACACCCAGCATTTTATGTTATGTGAGTTGTGATCCCATCATCAATCAAAGCAAACAATTCGCTGACTGCTTCTCAAAAGGACATGGATTTTCTTCAGTTCCAGTGTTATTCTATTCAACAAATGGATCTTATCGACGGTCGGATTTCGTACGTTTTTTCTAGCTTGGTCGCCTTCTGCGATTGCACTATTCTACTCGCGACTATGAATTAACAGTTCTGCAGATTTCCCGATCTTCCTCACATCATGGCATCTCGGATTTGCGACATTGATGACGCAAATTCTCGCACGCACGACGACACTTCTCGATGGACGAAAGACGGTTAAGATGACGGGTCGTGTATACTTGAGAGCTATCGTGCCAATTGGAATCTTCTTCAGTTTGAGTTTGATCTGCGGAAACTTGACATATCTCTATCTCAGTGTTTCTTTCATTCAAATGCTCAAGGTATGTTGAATAGCTGAAGATTTGATTTCGGTGTGCTAACGCTCAATTGTAGGCTACCACTCCTGTCGCAGTCTTGCTCACCAGTTGGGTCCTTGGAGTTGCCGAACCAAACATGAAAACCCTCTTCAACGTCTCCTTCATTGTTATCGGTGTTGTTATCGCATCTATTGGAGAGATTGACTTTGTTGTCATTGGTGTTCTTTTCCAAATTGGAGGTATCATCTTCGAGGCTATTCGAATTGTCATGGTCCAAAGACTTCTCAGCTCTGCCGAGTTCAAGATGGACCCATTGGTATCCCTTTACTATTTCGCTCCAGTTTGTGCCATCATGAACTTCTGCGTCGCACTTTTCTGGGAAATTCCAACCATGACCATGGGCGATTTCTACAATGTTGGATTCTGGACCCTTTTGGCCAATGCTATGTGCGCATTCATGTTGAACGTTTCCGTCGTATTCTTGGTAAGAAAATATTCTTTGGTGAATTTAAAATTCGCAATTAACATTATGTGTAGATTGGCAAAACCTCGGTTCTCATCTTCACTCTCTGTGGTGTTTTGAAAGATATTCTCCTCGTCTGCCTTTCCATCATCATCTGGGGAACATTCATCACCCCACTTCAATGCTTCGGATATACTATTGCTCTCGGTGGAATGGTTTGGTTCAAGCTTGGCGCTGAAAAGATCAAGGGTTATCTTGCAGAAGGTGGACGCCAATGGGCAGATTTCGGTTCCCGTCGACCAGTCCTCCGCAAAGTTATCATCTTTGGTCTTATTATTACCACCATTTTCACTCTTCTCGGTGGATTCGCACCCTCATACGATATTCACGCAAGCGAATATATCAACGCTGCTAAAAACGCTGTTGGAAGCTCATAAAGTGTTTCTTTGTTGAATACCTTGCCGAAGCATATTTCTTTCCGCTTCGGTAATGGATAAGAAAAGCTTGGTGTATATCATTCTATTACAATCCATATACGATATGATATGGTTCAATGGGTTGGATCAATTGAATCATGAGATGTCTTTCAAAAGTACATACCACACGCCCCTGCATATTGTGCTCTTATGCCAATTTACAAGTAGCTTAGTTAGCTCGGTCTGGCACTGGCGTTATTATTTCCTTTGCAATACTTGATGAGATTTTTCTTTTGAGATTTCTTTTGCAGAAGCGGGCATGATGTTTTACAATACCATGTTTGACATGAAAGATAGTATCCTTGATAGACAAACGAATCGTATAGGATGGGATGGGATGGGATGGGGGAATGTATGGATATGCATGTATTTATGTATAAAACGGCGAAGGTGTAAGAATTTCTGCGTCGATTGTGTGAATAGCGAATATGTTAGAGAATACTATAGAATTAAAGTTGTATACATATTTTTTTTGGCTATATGAATTCCCTTGCTTGATTGTTGAACTTGATGTTTTGTGTGAGTGGGTAGTTAGGGGTTTGTAAATTTGTGATGGATAGATGGTATGGTAGGTTATTTTTATAGTATTTGTATATACATAAATTATTTAATTCGAAAGTAGGAAAAAGGGAATTTCTTTAGTGGAGATAGGGCTGGTTATGTATGAGTGAAGCAGGAAGTCTGAAGATAATGAAATGGAAACGGAAATGGAAAGTAATATAGCTTTTCTTTTGTTGGTTATTTGTTATTGATCTGCTTGGATTGGGGAAAGAGAAGAGGAGAGGGAAGAGGAAAGGGGGAGAGGAAGATAATGGGGGATGGTTTCAGGGCAGAGGGGGTGGATCATGGTTCTCAGAAAGGAAGGAAGGAAGAGATTTTGTTGAATTTTGTTTTCTCTCGTGGTGTTTGTTGTGTTTCTTTTTGGTACCAGATAGATGTAGATGTAAATGTAAATGTAAATATAATTCGGGTTGGAAGTGGGAAATTGGAAGTGTCATTGGGTTTTGTGTGAGTGCTTTTCTTTGGTTGGGGGGGTAGATGGTGGGTAGGTAGGTGGGTGTAAGGAACTATTTCTGTTTAAAGGGGGGTGGAGAGGAGGGAGAGCGAGTTTAAATATGAATTTGGATTTGAAATTTGGATTTGGATTTGGATTTGGGTTATAAGTTGAGTATCGGGGGAGGAGAGGAGAGGAGAGGAGAGGAGAGGAGAGGCGTTCGATATTATATCATGTTTGGATATGTGTGCGCAAGTATCGTACTGTATACTGTGGTATTGAGTGAGTACATCTTTAAGAGGTGTGATTACTGAAGGATGTATGGATGGGGAGGGGGTGGGATGCAGAGCATGAGTATCAGTATGAGTATGAGTATGGTAATAAATAATTGTACAATATGTATAGCTAGAGGGCTATGATGAATGGGCTATGCTAGATACCTAGGTTAGGATAACATTATTGTGCTAGCTATTCAGCGAGGCGTTGAGGGTCTCGGAAGAGAGCAAAGTGCGTATGAAATACAGCTTTTATTGCTAATGATGAATGAACATATATTTATCAAATTCTCTATTCATCAATCGCATACACTATACATAAACATCTACTCAATAACGAGCACCTATACTCTTGACCTTCTATATCTAAACAACTCCACCAATTCACGAAGTCTACATTGGTTGCTAATCCAACCAGCAAACTGACAGAATGTACATCATGTACTTGGGCATATTAGTCCTTAAGTTCACCACACGTCTTTCTAATCACTACACATTGCAAATCAGTTTTGTCTATCACGGCAGGGCAATTCTTCCTCAGAAACACAAACCCTTCTAGCAGTTGCTGCAAAAATCAATCATGTGCCTTTTATTATACCTCTCTCCTCATTAGTAAAGAGTGCACAATCAAACTCAAACTCACTACTCTTTGCGAATATCGACCGGCAAAGTTATGAATGGATCGGATTAAATGGATGATAGTTCTTGTTTGATACAGTTATCTATATGTATACTTGATATTTATGGATGAAGGAAAGATGATTGTATCCTAGATTACTTGGGTTGGTTGGTATGTATTGAAGATATCACGAATTGTATAGGTAGGTATGTATGTATGTATTTCCTCAAATCTCGCAGTGCTCGATGGACTCGTTGGGATGGTCTGATCCTGCCCATTCATTGATTTGGGTGTCTAATGATGCGCAGAACTTCAAATGCGTTTTGTTGTTAATCGTGTTTGTGGGTTTCGAAATAGTTTGGGAGGAAATTTGGTGATTGTTGGTCAGGGGTTGAGATTGGCGGAGGATAGATGTGTGGGTTCGATATGTTGGTTGAGATCTGTGATTTTTATGAGGTTGGTGAGATTGGCTTTGTTCGAGTATGATGGGCCTGTATCTCTTCGTTCTTCCTCTGCCTCTTACCTGTCTGCTCACCCCCTTCATCGGGTACCATGCTCTCCGGGGAGGTGGCTGCGGTTGGGAGGGGGTTTCCGAAATTTTTTTCTACCGAGAGGTAGTTTTTCCGGACAAGTGTCGCGCATTATCTGGAAAAAGAGGTACAAAAAGGATACAGCATATAGGCAAGATGGAACTAGGCCGTGAAAACGTCTCTGATGCCAAGTATGTAACATTCCTCACCTCGCACTGTCTAAAACGACAGCGCGTTCATGAGCACTATATTTCATGAGAGCTACGCACGACCCACGCCTTCGATTAATTATCTTATGGATAATTTAGTATCTTTGAAATATCACTTCTTCCTAGTAACAACAAACTCAAGCATTTGGGGTTCTTTTCCCAGTAAGCAGTATCTTTGGGATCATAGCCAATATCTTCCCATGTTCTAACTCTGACTTGAGTTTCCCACAAAGTTCCCGTCTGCCCCCCAACCGATTCCCACATCCTCTCCCAAGATTCCGGCGTCTGTAACTCGGCTCGATACTTGAACCCAGTCACTTTGCCTACTTTCGTTGTTAAAGCTCCAGCCTGAAACCCGATGATAAGGCTTCCAGACCCTTTCGTCAGCAGACTGAGCTGAACCGCAGCTGCAAGTTGGGTCTCTAGATTCCATTGGTTTAGGACGTGCGTCACGGAGATTATATCAATCTTTCCTCTTAACTGCAATAACGTATCTCCGGGACTCAAGATATCACTCTTGACATAGTCGACATGGAACTTTTCTTTATCATTGAACAATTGGTAGCCCAGTTCCCAGTGATTGACTATATCAGCAGCATGCAAATTCTTGCTCGGTGCCCCATCAAAAATAAGTTGACGCAGGTCATATCCCATGAAACATCCAACATCAAGGAACGATTGACCTTCTTTGAGACGCGATAACACTTTAGGATATGCCGGTGATCGAACGATCATAGGATCGAGGAATTTGGCCATGCCAGTGCATGGATATTGACGGATGTTCCATGCTTTATCACGCTGTTCATGAGTGGAAACTTTTCAGCAAATATGAAAACAGAAATTGGGATAACTGGATCGTATAATATCGTATATATGTTCTCTGACTTTATCTGATAGTGTACCACTGTATTCTTCAAGCAAGCGACGGCTCTACGTTGATAAGTCAGTCTTCGGCCCTAAAGTTAACAAGTCATAGGAAGTCTTCACCTCAGGAATGATTTTATTATAGATATTAGGAAGGTACCAAGGGGAGTCCTTGCTTGAGGGCACCGTTTTTATTGGGTCAGATTCCGTGGATGACATGGTGGAATTCTAGTGACGCAGTTCAATAATCGTCAAGGTTAAATTGTAAGAAAGTCAATTTTTCAGCGTCTTGCAAGGACGAAAGGACGAGCTTTAAATATATTATGGGAATACACCTCGTTACGCAGATATCCAACTATTGTAACCACAGCATATATGTTCCATGCGTGCTATTGCTGCGGGTGCATACGTTGATTGTTGTGATCTTACTGCGTCATGGAACTGCATTGGACGTACCAAGGTTGTTTGAAAAAAGATAAACTATTTCCCCTCTCCCCACTCTTCGCTAGTTTCCCTGCCTCCTTCTAATGCTAATCATGAAATCTTATCTTCGCACTTAACAGTTAACAAGACTACTCGTAAAGTTTCAAAATATTCCACGGCAGCATTCACTAAAATCCCCCACCAATAAAAATGTCCACAGATCCCTATAAAGTATTTCGCTATTCTACCATGATGCTGGTCTACTTAAAGAGTTGTTGCGAGTTGACTGAGATTTACCCGTCGTGCGGAGGCCAATCTTATCTTTTATATCATACTCTTGGGGCTCCGACCGACTACGGGATACTTTGGATTCTTTTGCTAGTATGCGCTTCCATAGAAGGAATGAATGGAACGAGGGGCATAAAGAGGCGGGGAGATGGTCATGAATTAAAGAGATGAATTGATATGTACGCGAGAATAAGAGTAAGTGATAAGTTTAAAGGAATGAAAGGAATCGAAAAGGTGGAAATGATAAGGGGGTAAGCGAAAATGTGTGAGTGTAAATAGTGGTGTGAAGGGGAGAAAGGTGTATGGGAGGAGATTATGTGAATGATAATTGGTGATCTATCAAGAGAATGACACACGCAGTATGAAAAAACGGGCCCCTAAACTATTGAAAATTTAAGAAGCTATTAAGACCTGTGTGTATTTCAAGCCCTTTTAATAATGTATTGGATATTGTAAAATTCATATAACTATATAATAATAAATTGAACAGTTTTCCAAATATCTCTTATCAATTTTCGATTCGAATATCGATAAATTGATTTGATGTATAATTTTGAAAAGGGAGTCCCTTTTGGGCATGTCGGGGTTTTCATACAGCGTGTGAATGAGTAGAAGAATAATTATAGACAATTGAGAGTATAGACATTATGAAAAGAAGCAAGAATATTGAATCTTCAGTTGAAGAATGGTGGAAGATGGGTAGATGGATTATGGTTTAAGGAAGAAGGAAAGGAAGGGGAGAACTGTAGGTTCGATTTGATTATCGAGTCATACTCGTCGAATGGGAATTGTTGAGCCGGATCAAACGGATAAAGCTGATCACTTGATTTTTTATATATGTTCTATAATTGAAGATATGGGTATACTCTGAGAATACTATACTTCAGTTGTAGATGGAGATGATAGAATTAATATCATATGTTGTTGTTGGCATAATCGTCTATTCACAAGCCTGGCAGAGAATAGAATTGGTTGTAAGAAGAGATGGAAAAGGCGATGAGAACACTTGAGAATATGAGGATCTGGATTGAAGAAATCAAACAGATAATGATTGAATAGACTGGAGAGTCAGATAGAAGTAGCGATAGAAATAAGCGAGAATGTCCTTTTGTTGAATGGTAAATTAAGGGGAGGAAGAGAGAATGGAAGAAAGAAATGAATCATGAGGGCTTGATATTGGGGCTGTATATAAGATCTCTTATGTGGTCGGTCGATGTGATGTGGAGACTCTAGATATTTAGGTTAAAATTTAAGTCGTATTCATTATTCATTATTCATTATTCATTATTCAGTACTCAGTTCCTGTCATGTCATGTTATGTCATGTCATGCTTTTATTCTGATGTCTAGACGTATGAGGAGCAGATGAATGTTATCTACCTAGTAGAAGACGTTGAAATTTGTAGGTACTAGAACCATACACTCTTGAAATATTTAGGTTCTTGCTAACAACGTTGCTCTGTTTCAGCCTGTGCCTTACCTGGCTCCTGGGTATCTAGATCTTTCACGATAGAAAATTCGAACTGGTGGGCGGGCTTGGAATGTTTGCCGATATCCAGGTGCAGATGCGGAATGGATACCAGTATGCACATGTTGAAGTACCTAATGGGAATTGTACATATTGCGGTGTTCCCCGCCACCCCCCTTCTAATCTCGATAAGGGGTGAATAAAATGAACAACGTGAATAAAAAATTGAATAAAAAGCCCCAGTTTTTGAGAAAAATCTGAGCTTGGTGCATGTTCCAGGTTGGGGTATCTTGACGGATGATCACTTCGCCGCCGGACGATCATCTCCGTGCAATGGGGCGAGATTGGTGAGATGCTACTCGTAGATATATATTGGCGTGACTGGGTGACTGGCATGTGTATTCGGACGTCTCTCTAGGTACCTAGGCAGGGCACGGCATGTCTCGAACTTCGATACAAATTTAAATCTGTGGGGGACAAATGCCGTGACTAAATAACTGCCTCCATATTGTTAGTATACAATTTAAAACCTTCGACGAGTAGATGGGTTTGAATGGCTTTCGGCACAACCACTAGGTGAGCCATCCAATCTGCCTGGTAGTAGCACACAACAACCGCAATTTGAAGGCGTCAAGGCGTTTAAAATGTAAACCTTGCTTCATACCCAGTGATTTTCCCGTTTTATATTATCCTGTGCTCAGTAGTGACGTAGAGGTAGATAGATATTTTTACTAAGCTACTTTCAACCAAGGCGCATTAACGCAACAACCCCAGTCCCGCCATCGAGCCCATCGAGCCCGTCCCTAAAGACAAATCCGCCAAAAGTCGAATTTCCAAATATCGATCTCCTCCAAAATCGAAGATTTGTACCTACTACCGAGTTGCTTAACCCCTCCCCTGTGTTTCGTCACATCAATTTTATCTTATCCGGTCCAAACGATCTCCGAACTCACGAATAAGGCGATGAGAGAAAGTGGGTGAAGGGACTTGGGATTTGGTTGGCGATACGAGCAGAATTAAAGCTCTCCGGTACTAGGTATGGAGGGAATTTTGCCTGTGGGGGAAGATTTCAAATTTGATGGTGTTTTGGATCCGCCTTCGAGGATATTTGAGAGGTTGGCCCAGATCGCTGGCTACACTTGGGACGAATCGAAAGAACCTTTTCATTCTAGTTATGATAATTGGTAAGTAGAACAAAGTTCTTCAAGGAATATTCTATGGGCATGGCGTCGATGAGTAGATGGGCAGATGGGCAGATGGCAGATGAGCGGACTGGCGGATTCATACTGCTGGTTCTTTGGGGATGATAATACTAACGAACAATCTTTATAAATAGGCAGGTCAACGGAACAAAGCATACTTCCGCCCATAGTCGACACAGCAATACAACCTCACGCTCCGACCAAAATTCCTCTCGGCCTGGGACCAGAGGCACAAGCAGGACGCGCAACGCCGATAGTGAACATGGAGAAAGTGATTCCGGCATTCTTCACGACGATGTTTCCGACCACGGGAGCGTCCAGAGCGCACGTAGTTCAAGTGGGATACCAGTCATCGCGCGCATTTCATCCCACGCCTTGAGAGAGGAGCGAGCATTTCACATATGTCAAAACGTAATAAGGTCCGTGGATCCGGATAGCAAACATATCATAAGGCCATTAGATCTGGTGAGGTTACCGAGTCAACAAGGTGATAAAGGCCCTATTGTGGTCTGCATCTTCGAACATCCGGGATACAACTACCTGCAAAAAATGGTGGATTATGGTCCTGCTTGGTATAAGGGAAGGAAGGTAGGGGATAGGCATGAGGCTTTTCGGGACGATTCCTTTTCGCCGAATGAAATGGTACCATTGCAGGCTTTTCTGGACTTTGCTGTGGGTGCCGCCGAATGCTTGGAGATTTTACATCATGGCCAGCGTCTCGTCCACGGGGAGATCAGGGGAGACGCTTTTCACATGAATGTGGAAACAGGCCGAGTCAAATTGATCAATTTTGGTTCGGGTCTCCGAACTTTCGAACATGGTCTCACAAGTACGGGATGGTCTACATTGACGAAAGAGTTGGGCGCGAAGACGAAACTTACATACATGTCACCAGAACAGACCGGTCGTATGCCTGCTGAGCCAGATAGTCGGACAGATATTTATTCATTGGGGATATTGTTTTGGACTATGCTCACCCAACAGCCTGCTTTTGAAGGAGAAACCCCGATGGATATTATACAAGGTGTTTTAGGGCGACGTCTTCCATCGGTCTCAAGTGTTAGACTAGACATTCCCGACGTCATTAGCAAAATTATACAAAAAATGACAGCTAAAAATATTACGGACAGGTACCATTCCGTTTCAGGCTTGCGACACGACCTTGTAGAAGTACGGAGACTTTTGGGGGCTGGAGATTCGACTGCTCTAAAGAATTGGAATATTGCTACGAAAGACGTTTCTTCATTCTTTATACTGCCTTCTATTATGATTGGACGATCCGACGAGCATGATGAGGTAGTCAAGATTATCGACAAGGTTTCTCGACGTCACCTCACCTCACAGAGACAAGACATGCACAGCTTATCATCTGGCTCCAGTTTGTCTGACGGACGTCTCGACGGCTTCGACGCTATGGCCGCGGGAAGTTTCTCCAGCGAAGAGAACACGAGCTCAGCCGAGGGAAGGTCAAATTCGCTTACTACTAACAACATGTTATTTCCTACGGACTATAGGACTCATAGAAGTAGTTCAAGTCAATATCGATCCGCCCCAAATTCTCAAGATAACTGTTTAGACGACTCTAACCGTTCAGGTACGAATTTAAAGATTTGGGAGAGAAATAATTCATTATTGTCTCAGGATACAAAAAGCCCTGCAGATAGTTTGACGGGGGAAAAGGGATCTTCAGAGGGGGCCGGGAGTCTGATGAGTACCCGGAATATCGCTAAATTTCGGCGCAAAGGGAGATGTGAGGTTATAAGTATAGCAGGGGCAGCTGGACTTGGGAAGAGTTGTCTGGTGCAATCAGTCCATATTGAAGCGAGGCGGCGCGGCTACTTTGCAAGCTCGAAATTTGACAGTGCCAAGAAGACACCATTCGGACCAGTGCTTAAACTATTATCAAGTCTGTTTAAGCAAGTATTCTCTGAAAGTAATACAGACACCCCGTTTCACGCGCTTCTGAAGCAATATGTCAGACCTGCGTGGCCACTACTTCATAGAGTGCTAGGACTGCCTGAATTTTTGATTGGGCCCATGCTGTCAACCAATACTTCCGGGCAATTCTCTCAAGGGTACAATAAAAGTCTCAGGGCAGAGTTCAAACGCCGTGACTCTTCACCTTCAAGCCAAGGTAGTCTTTACAATCTGACACTGGGGTCCCAGAGTTCTCAAGATTTTCTTCGGGCCGGCTCTTCGACTAAATCGGTGCGGTTGATGAATACATTCCTTGATGTTCTTCGAGTTTTTGCACAACACAAATTCATATGCTTCTGTCTAGATGATCTACAGTTTGCGGACGACGAATCTTTGGATCTGATAACTCAAATCATATCGGCACGCATGAAAATGGTCATTATTGTAACTTATCGACCTGAAGAGACTCTACCTGAAAGAATAAAGGGAATCCTAGAGCCCCCAGGCGTTGAGGGTATCAGTTTGCATGCCCAGACTTTTGAAAACACGAAGATCGCTAACTTTATCTAGGGCACATTAAACATAACGGTGTCGGACTTACTCGAATAGTGCTCAGGCCCTTGACTGAAGATGATATCTTAGAATACATTTCTGCCACTCTTTGTCGACCAAAGAACGAAATCGTCCCTTTATCCGCTGTCATCCAATCTAAAACGGCAGGTAATCCGTTTTATATACGTGAGATGTTAGACAGCTGCCATAGGAAACAGTGTATATGGTATGATTACAAGGAGAATGTTTGGAAATATGATCTCGACAGAATATTCAAGCACTTCGAAACCAAGAGTTATGATGAGGTATTGAATTCTGAATTCGTCACGAGCCGTTTAAATGAATTACCTCCAGCCTCTAGGTCAATTCTTGCCTGGGCTTCCCTCATTGGAACGACATTCTCATTCGAACTCGTCCAAAGACTCATGAGTGGCGAGTTTGATCCTGAGGATCACGTGGTTGATTGTTCGTCGGATCGGTATTATTGTTTATCACACACTCAACAAGATACCATTGGTGGGCTTCAAGCTGCCATTCAAGCTTATATTATTGTCGCAACACAAGATGATGATCGCTTTCGTTTTGCACATGATCGCTACATCCAAGCCGCATCATCATTACGAGAGTGCAATGGCCCCAAAATGCATTTCATCATTGCGCAAACACTTATGAAATACTATAGTACTGATGAGCGATCTCGAGATGTGACAGCCTCACATATCTGTGAATCTGTTGATGTTATTGTTGAACGGGAGCTACACAGACATTCATTCAGGAAGTTACTCTTCGATTGCGCCACGGCCGCAGCAGAGAGTGGAGCTCGACCGACTGCTGCAAGATTTTATGCTGTGTGCTTTCAGTTGCTGCAAAAGAATCCATGGAGCAACGATGAACCTGATTGCTATTATGACGAGACACTTCAACTTTACACTAGAGCTGCAGAATGTTGTCTCTACATGGGACAATACCAAGAAACAAAAGGACTACTGGCGATTATCTTCCAAAATGCAAGAACTCCAGTCGATAAATCTCCAGCTTGGGTACTTCAAAGTCGCACTTTTTCACAAGAAGGCGATGCAAGGAGTGCTTTTGAAGCATTGAAACAATGCTTGGCTGCCTTGGATATTGAGGTTGATGAAAATCCCAGTTTCGAAAAGTGTGACTATGAGTTCAAACGTCTCTCTTCGGAGATTCAATCGATCGCCGCCGGACTCGTCATTGATAAACCAATGATGGAAGACTCCAACCTTGCCGCTGTCGGTGCCGTTTTGGTGGAAACTATCAATGCTGCTTTTTGGACCGATACTTTAACGTTCTACCAAATGACAATTGTCATGGTCCAGACGCATTTAAAGCGAGGCAGTTTTCCTCAGGCCGGAATGGCGTTTCTTCACCTCGCTACCATAGCAATCACGCGATTTAATATGATCCAGTTTGCAAGCGATATGGGGAATGTATCATTAGCACTCATGGATCGATGGCGGGACATTTACACCTTAGGTCGGGGCGGAACCATTTACTCTCTCTTCGTTGGGCATATCCACTGGCCGCTCTCTCAATCACTCGGACAATTGGAAAGAGCATTGGAGTATACCATCCAGGCCGGTGATAGAATGTCGACGATACTTAATTTCGGTTTCGTAGGCATACTCAAATTTTTTGCTTCAGAAAACCTGGCAGATCTTGAATCATTCTGCACTTATGGTTGTGAAGAAGTGCCTGATTGGCAGGTGGACAGCAGAGGAGGGACCATGCTCATCGTACTTAGACAAGTTTGCAGAGCGCTCCAAGGCAAGACAATAACTACTTCACCAACAGAATGTCTCAATGATGCTTCGCATACTTCTTTATTGTACAAAGCGTGGTTGAGGAATAGCCTGACCAATAGTGATCGGTCGATTATGATTTATGAAGGATTTGAGATTGTCCCTCTATTTTTATACGGCCATTACTCTGCAGCCATCACTCTAGGTGAGGCGTTCCTGGAGCAGATAGACTCTCTATGGTCTATTCGCAACACGCGCTTCACAATGTTCTTTCATGGTCTTTCCTTGGCTGCATCTTTTTGGGCCAAAAAACAGACTTCTGTTCAAGCGGCGACTAAAAGCCCCGAGGGAGATAGTGATTGGAATCCTGGCAAGGCATTAAACGATACTAAGGAAAAAGTTTCCTGTTTCCAGAAAAAGATTGAAGATTGGCAGGTTGTTTCAGATGTCAACTATCTGGCTTGGTCAAAGTTACTTGCAGCCCAAGTATCCGAGATGGAGGGAGATCATGGAGGGGCACTGAGACATTACGAAGAAGCTTTGGATCATGCTTCTTCACACGACTTTATCTTCGAGGAGGCTTTAGGAAATTTCCTTCTTGCAGGCTTTCTCTTACGCGCCGGCTCGCGAAGACCAGCAAAGGCGGCTTTGCAAGAGACAATCATGTTATACCGACAGTTTGGAGCAGGAGGAATTGCTAGACATATTGAAATGGAACATAGCCTTCTTCTGCAAGGACCTACCCGCAGCCTTAGATATATGGAAAATAGCACGCAGACAGACTTTGCTGGCGATTCTGCACCTACGCCATATCGTACTCTGGAAGGGGACGAGAATGACGAGCGGCAACGGGCTCATACCAATGATGCTGAGACGAAAGGCGACAGAATTGGGGCCTGGCAAGGAGGCTCCGCGAGACCTGATGCTGGTTCTGGGCTTCCGGCTCTAGATATGCTGGATTTGACATCCATTCTCGAAAGCTCGCAAGTCATCTCTAGTGTTCTCCAGGTCGATGAATTGCTCAAAACGATGTGTGAGATTATTCTGCAGAATTGTGGAGGCTTGGCTTCAGTCGCTGCAATCGTTGTCGAAGAAGAAGATCCTATTGGGTGGAGCATAGCCGCTAGTGGTGACCCGGAGAAAGGTGCTACGGCTCATATACCTGGGCTGCCTCTGAGTGAAACGGCTCTGGTTGCCGAAGGGGTCATTCTTTATTGCACTCGATTTCGCGAAACCGTATTCTTACCTGATCTCATCAACGATGAAAGGTTTAGTAATGTTAATCCTGCTTGGTCTGCCCGCAATCCTCTAGGAAAATCAGTCATTGCTATTCCAATATGCCACGGTATCAAACCATTACTTGGTGTTCTTTATTTGGAAGGCCAACCAAACGCTTTTACCGATAGAAATCTTACGGTCCTCCAGTTGCTTGTCAATCAAATCGGCATTAGTTATTCAAATGCCTTGACTCTGAAAGAAGTGGAAAAGGTTTCGGCTTTTAATAATTCTATGGTTGATGTGCAGAGAAGAGCTTTAGCTAAAGCTTTGGAGGCTGAGACAAACGCTAATTTGGCAAAGGCGGAAGCACTTCGCAATGTCAAATTGGCCGAAGAAGCTGCTAAAGCCAAATCTATCTTCCTGGCAAACGTGAGTCACGAATTACGCACTCCATTGAATGGAGTCATT
Source organism: Botryotinia calthae (assembly GCA_004379285.1). Classification (NCBI taxonomy): domain Eukaryota; kingdom Fungi; phylum Ascomycota; class Leotiomycetes; order Helotiales; family Sclerotiniaceae; genus Botryotinia; species Botryotinia calthae. The sequence continues at coordinate 51,161 of PHWZ01000044.1, forward strand.
GGGAACTCGGAGCTTCTTCGTGACAGCGATCTTCGTAAGGAGCAAGCGGAGATGGCTGACTCGATTCGTGTTTCTGCGGATCTACTTCTTACTGTCATTAACGATATTTTAGACTTCTCTAAGATGGAAGCTGATAAGATGAAGCTCTTTATTGTAGCATTCAATGCTGATGAGATGATACGAGAAGTTGTCAGATCTGTTTCATATAGTAACAGAGACAAAAGGAGCTCTCGAAATGTGGAAATCATTCAAGACATTAACCTTCCGCAATCTCTGATTTATGGGGATCCAGTCAGACTCCACCAAGTTCTTGGTAATCTTATTGGAAACAGTTTGAAATTCACCGAGAATGGTTCTATCACTGTCGGTGCTAAAACAGATTGGGAAACAAAAGATGCCGTCAAGTTGACTTTCTGGGTCAAAGACACTGGAATTGGAATACCAAGGCAGCAGCTGCTCAAATTGTTCAAACCCTTCTCTCAAGCAGACAATTCCACAGCTCGTCGTTACGGTGGATCTGGTCTCGGACTCAGTATCTGTAAGTCTCTAATAGAATCGATGATGGGTGGACAAATAGAGCTTGAGAGTGTCGAAAACCAAGGCACAACTGTCTGGTTCTCTGTAAATTTCAGCAAAGCCAATCCGGAAGTTTCTGCAGGAGACACTCAGTACGAACCTCCGCGTGAAGCTATTCAAAAACCCATCGAGGCCTCAGGAGTACAACCAGATGCTACTGAATTCAACGATTTCTCTCATATAAGTCGAGATAAATTGTGCATCTGTATTGCTGAGGATAATCCTATCAATCAAAAGATTGCTATTCAATTTATGCAGAAGTTAGGATTCAAAATTATTGATGCTTACGACAATGGAATGGCAGCCGTGGAGGGCATTAGAAAAAAAGCTCGCGAAGGCACTCCGTATCATATTGTTCTTATGGATGTACAAATGCCTGTCCTTGATGGATATGAAGCTACTAAATTGTTACGCAAAGATCCCATTGATGCAGTCAGAGGTATTCTTGTTATTGCGATGACAGCATCTGCTATCCAAGGAGATAGAGAGAAGTGCTTGGCTTCTGGTATGAACGATTATCTGGCCAAACCTGTTCGATCGGGGATTCTGAAGAAGAAATTAGATCAATATCTTCAGCAGGTGAGTTCTATAAAAGACCTTGAAAGAGAGAATGCTAATATCACCTAGGCTCCACTCTCCCTACCAAATCTCAATGCAGATGCGAAGAAAGTGGCACGAGATATCCTTCAAGGGGCGAAGAATGACAAAATTACAAATGGTACAAGAGCTCCTTCCCTCCCCACCTCAAAAGACACTTTTATAGATGAAAATGAAAGAAGTGCTTCTTCTTCACCGGCAAATCGAACGCCACGAACAAATTCTGTTGAAAGTAGCTTTTCACCTCCACCTCTAAATCGATCGCGATCCCATTTATCTGGAGAAGCTACACCCACTCCTCTTCATCCATATGGTACGGCTAAAGATGAACCACACAGATTGTCTATTACGCAAATGCGTTTGGATGATCTCGATAAAACACCTACTGGAGAGGACGAAGGTCGTCAATTGAGTGATGGGGTCTCAGAGATTCGTGCTTTGAATGGGTTGGCAAAGGCTGCTAAGCCTGGTGATGAGGAGTTATCACCTAGAAGTAAACCGACATTATGAGAATTCTTGAAGGGTAAACAAATCTCGTGTCGGTGAATATGGGCAAAGGGACTAACTACTATAATCTTGTTGAGCTTGTGTTCCATACTGAGTATTGATTGAAATCGGATCTCAACAACGAAAGATCAGTGTAAAACAAGGGGAAAACCACAGTTGATACGAGAGAGCGGAGGGAGGCATGAACAATATGAAGGTGATGAATTGTTTATATATGAGAAAGCTGTCACGAAGAAGGCAGTTTTTGTACAAAGCTATGAGATGAGTCCAGATGTGGTAGTGGAGGATGAAGATATGGAGACTTTAGACATTCATTCGCGATAGATTGTTTGGTTCTTGATTTATCGAAATTCCAGGGTGTAGCGGTGGCGTTTTTGGGCATTGCGATTTGCAGTTTTTTGCATGGTGATTGATGCGGTGGACAAGAGGTGGGAAGAGAAGGGAACGAAATTTTTTGGGTTGGAATGCGAATACACATACGAACTTGATAGGATGGATGGATGGATGGAGAATGGCGTGTTTGATAGATTCTTTTTTGAGGGGGGGGAGTGTGGCAGAAGATATGGGAAAGATAGGCGAGATGAAGGCTAGGAAAGTCAGGGCATGTTATTGGGTGAGGAAGTTGATGGGTTTGATGAATAAATGGTATATTAGTAGAACAGCATGAATGATACCAGGTTGGGAAATAGCATAAATTCATTATAGACAATTGAAGAAGGAATTTCTGCAGTTAGCCGCAAGCACACGATTTTTATTTTTGTCTTGAAGTGTGATTAGATGGTATTCTGATTGAGACAAAAGGCATATGGGACTTGTAACCAGGCGATGTGATTTCATTTTGATACTTGGAAGGAATTCGGACCTTCAACATCCTCTTCTTGATCTCAACCTTGACCGAGCATACATATGGTTTAATTTTTCCATCTCTGTGCCCCAGGCGCACCTGAATAAAGTTTTTAGAAAATGTGGCCCCGCTGGATCAACCATGTCTTGTTTCGTTTGGCGGGTTGTATATACATGTGTATACTTAGGTAGCTATACATCGTGTGTAGATGTGAGGTTTTGACGGCTGGATTGTTTTTGTGGGAGGGGAGGGGAGATTGGGGAGTGGGGAGTGGGAATTGGGGAAATAGTGGGTGATGGTGATGGTGATGGTGATGATGATGGTGGTAGTGGTATTTGGGAATCTTGTTTGGGATTGGCTGGGACGGTTGAGAAAGTTGATATTGATTCTTGGGGGGTGGATGGGTGGGAGTTAGATTTGGGAATTGGGTTTTTATATATATGTGTGTGTGTGAGGGTATATTGAAAGTTAGAGGATGGTTATGGGAATGGATGTCTGGCGTAGGGTTGCGAATTAACGGTCGACTCAAAATGTTCAGTCAATTCTTATTTATTAGTTCGACTTTCTTATGACTATTGATAATCAGTTTGAATTATTCAGTCAATAAATGTAAAAAGAATCTCTGCAAAAGTGAACGTTGATATGTAGATTATGCAAAGTATCTTAAAATTATGAATAAATTCATTTAATCTAATTACAATTTGTGTAATACTTAGTTCAAATTAATACCTTATAAATCTTGTTAATAAAAATAATCCTATGCAGATATCTGCTTGATATTTGCACCCTTGGTTTGACGGGTGATTGTTGTGTAGTTGTTGAATGTTGTGTTGTGGTATGTGGTTATTATATTGATTGACTGAAGAGAGTGGTGATTTGATAGAAGAAACGTCGATGTCATTGATGCCAACGAAAGAAAGCATTTGTATGAGATGAGATCTGCTGGACTGTGTTGTATGTTGGGGGAATTGGGTTAACTAATATGAATTTTGATAATGTATGCTTCTCGATTAGGCGACATCGTATTTGGAAGTGGTGAGGGAATGTGTTCAAGAGGTAAGTGAAGGAAGGTAGATGAGGGCAAGAGGAGAAACAAAGATATCTGTAAGTTAAGAAGGATAGCTAGGTACGAAAACTCTCAGATGAAAAAGCCCGATAGTTCGCTTCTGTAAGTAAAATTGCAAGTCATTCGTCTATATAAAACATGTACACTACCCCTAACATCTACTCTTCCATCAAGCCCCCACCTCTGCATAAACAGCCTTCTCAAACTCTTCAAACATCTCTACAGTCTGCTGATCTCCAGTAGGAACCAACTGACTTCCATAAATCCCACTAACACCTGCTTCTCGATCAGCCCACCAAACCAAATTTGGCAATCCGCCCGAATACATCGACCCCTTTCTTCTTCTTCCTTCTAGATCCTCAAGAACTATCATTCCTCCCAACCCATAATTAATTTTCATATTGGCTGAAATTGTTGGAGATATTAAATAGTGCATATCCTGCATCTGACGCATGTTATTCAAAGTCGCCAATTGCTGCTCTGTCAATTGCCCTTCAAACATCTTGTCATTCATCGCTTTGCTGAGAAGCTTCTCGTCTGAAATCGTGATGCTGTGCAAGACCTTTTGGTAAGAGGGCATACTCACGAAAGCTCCCGCACCGCCTGCGTCGTCGATTTGATCGTGTGACCAGACCTTTTCCTCGGAATGAACGAGTGCACCGGTGGGATCGGCGGAGGTACCGAATTGAGTCATGCCCCCGACGCGAGCGGTCATATCAACCAAGCGTGAAAGTAAAGAAGGATTTTGGTCAATATGGAATGTTAGATCTGTGATGCCAAGGGGTGCGCATATGTATCTATGGATGTATTCTTCCAATTTGATGTTGTTGGCTCGTGAGATCATCAGACCGGCCCAATCAAGTCCGGCTATTTGTGAGACTTTGTTAGTTCATGCCTTTCTTTGTGTCTTCAAGGTTTGTGAATATGGAAAGGAAGGGAGACGCACTAGAATATATCCAAGAAGTCCCAGGTTCAGACATCAAGGGGGCTTTACAACGTGACAACACGGTTCCTTTGTCAAGCGTGGCAAATTCGCCTCGTGTAGCTCTCCAGCGATGCAGATCAGGTGTGAAGACATCGTATGCTAGCCCGGATGTATGGGTGAGAAGCATACGAAGCGTGATGTATTCTGTGGCCTTGACAAGCTTAGGCTTTCCCTCGGAATCGAAACCCTGAAGGATATCAAGGTCCTCGAGTTTGAGTTCAGGAAGAATACGAGAAACATCTTCATCGAGTGTAAATTGACCGCGCTCAACACATTGGAGAGCGGAAATCGAGGTTAGGAGTTTGGTGCACGAGGCTATCCAGAAGATGGCGTCTGCTTTCAAGGGTGGGTGTGGATGAGGTGGGTTGGAGAGATCGAGGTCCGTAGGATGAAGTGTGGTTGAAGGAATTGGTAGCATTACTAGCAACTGTGACAGCACCTGGAATTTTACCAGCAGAAATTGCAGACTCAATTGTAGACTTGAATGAATCCATGATGAGATAGGATGAAGTGATACCTTTCAGATAGATAGGATGCTAAAGTAGATAGGCAGTAATATAGAAGAGTATAGTCAGAATGATACCTGAAGTACACGTGTAGGTCACCTAGAGGAGCCCCGCGAAGATGAACAGAATAGTGGAGGTATCTTGGCCCTAGCTTCAAACTACGAGCGGGTCAAGATTGAAACTGTTTCTATTGGTTAAAAATGATCGGTGAAGTTAAGACTTATGGCTGTTAATTAGTTAAGCTTAATAATATCTTGGTGGAGATCAAGATTTTTGTCCGCAGAAAAACATAACGATAGTTTTTGATCAAATTGTCCGGAAGGCTGGACCCACATTGAGGTCTCGGAAAGATTTAAGTTCCTTTTCTCCGTTTAGTTGGTTTATATAGAGCACCTGCAATAGCTCTTAGGAAATTTGTTAATATTCTTTTCTGGAAGGAAGATTCAAGGGTTTACCAGTGATCAATGGAATATACTCTTGATATTCGCTTACGATTAGTGAGAAATACGTCGATGCGGTCTTGAGTTGGTAGAAGAAGCGCAATATCTAAGCCATGAGCAAGGGTAGAAAACCACGAGTAACCACGAGCTCGTTGGAAGCCAACCGTTACTTCTAGATCGGTACTGATATACCCGGTATTCAACTGAGAACATGATAGATCCCAAAATATAGATTAGTGTTGGCCCCCTACACAAGTCAGAATGATAGATGAAAGCTAGCGCTTAGTGGGGTTCGCTTCAGTGTAATGCTAGCGTTGCACGCCGCAAACTACGAGCGAACCAAAAATTGCGGAGTTTGTTCTTATTGATCGGAAGAAGTATGGTGGAGTGAGACTGGTAGGGCTTATGGCCGTTTCTTACTTTTGAAGTTTAGATCCGTGTATTTAGGACGACTCTAGAATATACAGGAAGCGCTGGTCTCGGTCATTCTGTGGGGGAAACTGATATGAATTAGCGAAGGATGAGGAAATATAGGATTGCTTGGATAAATGCCCATCTGATTAACATCAAGGCTCGGGAGGTAATGTGCGTAATGATACAAGCACCAATTTATGTTAAAGAAGATGCTTTGTCCGTGGAGAAAGATTTGGGGTATTATCGATCATGATTTTCCTTGTAACTACTCGCGCAACTTTCTCCGAAATACCATATGATCATTTCGCTCTCTAACAAGAGACAGCACTATGTCGGACAATGCTTTGATTAATAGGATGCGATTCTTGTGTGAGATAACCTACCGGCAGTTCGAGCTTCCTGGGCTTCAATGTTCGTTTTGCATGAAAGTTCTTTATGAATCGAGGAAATTTCGCATAATAAGTCTAGCTCGATGAATCAATCTTCCAAGCCCGAACGTGCGGTGAAGCCTACGAAACGACAATGCCATATGTCTCATAAGGAAATTCTTCCAAGTTTGGAAGAAGCTGGCCCCAACCGTCATCAATTTGACCCAACTGCTCTTCATCCCCAATCCTCATACCCATTCTTCCAGCCAACACATTTTTCTCTTGTCCCTTATACTCTGCAAGTAACCCCTCATGAGGGACCCAAACAACCTTCATTCCAGCTCTCCTCCCCGCCTCTACACCCGGAACTGAATCCTCAAAAACAAGACACTCCTCTGGTCGAATTGGCTCCTCATTCTCCGCCAAACTCTCATTGATCAGCTTCAAAGCCAACAAATAAATATCTGGAGCCGGCTTTCCCCTACCCTTCTCTACTCTTGGATCGTCCCCCAAGACCCTTCTCCCTTCTCCAAAAACCTCAAGTAACCTCCTAGTCTCTTCTTTACTAGTCTTTAATCCAAAGTTGTATTTCTCACTACTCGTTGCCAATGCTATATGTACTTTATTCCCCTCAACATCACGGGCTGTACTCAGATCCTTGAGCAATTTCTCAACACCAGGAAGAGGTTTACAGGAGGGAAAATGCAGCTTTTGTTGTTCGCGTTGCTCCAATGCGTATTGTTCCTTGGAAATGGGTAGTTGGGCCCAATCTATGAAGACGGAACTGGTGGATCCACCAGGAACGCCCATGAGCTTGGCTTTGATCGACCAAGGGAGGGGAGGACGATTGTATTTGGCGAGAACATGGTTGGCGCATAGGGTGTACATGTCCTCAGTGTTTATCAGGAGACCGTCCATGTCAAAGAGACATGCTCGGATGGGAGGGAATCTGGGAGGATTAGTATGTTTCCTCGATTCGGAAGAGCATAATTCTGATGGACTTGGTGATGCATCTTGTTGGTTGCGTATGCTGGACTAGAAAATTCTTAGCTTACTCAGTTTTGACACTCATGGCTGGTATAGACTCTAGAGCTATAGTAGTATTGTAGAACGTGACACAGTAATCCTCTTATCGTTGTTTGTAGTTGCCAATCCGAAATTGGGTGAAAATTTTGCAACCACCTTTGAGTCTTGGTCTCTCTGCAGGTTAGAACTCTTCTGCGGGGATAAGAAATCTCAGGTCAGTAAACTTAGAGTCCAGTAATTTAGATAAATATAACTACTTCAAGACAACAGATTCGCTCAAATAGACATAGAAAAGTAGATATAAAAACCCAGGTACAAGCTCCAGGGGTTGTTGTTCGGAGCAGCTTCGGCTAAATAGTCTCAATCTCTCACCATCAAATTTTTGTTTGTTTTGATCTGCCCTTTCTTTCAACATCACAATCAAACCTGTGATACCTTGTTTTATGTCAGTTCTGCCCATTTGAAGAAGTTATTTCATGCCATAAAAGAGTTTTTTGCCTTTGAGAATCAGAAATCTCGCAAGAGAATGATGATATCTTTGTATGGATTCGGAGTATCAAGCAGCTTTCTGTCCGCACCAAGCAAAAGACCCACTAAAAGATTGAGATTCCAGGTGCAAGTACACCATTGTTCACTTTGTAAACTCCAGAAGTTTGGTATCAATGTTTTCTTCCCTTTCTAATGTTTTTCTATATGATAACTACCTTCACTTCCCCTTCTTTACCAGGCACCACATTTCCATGCATTGAACGCCGAAGAAGAATATTAATTGTCCAAAAGGGCTTCTGACCACTGCGCCCGCTACAGTGTTGATTGCCTCTTCCGCGATCATAGCCTCCTCAATGTTTAGTCCCATCACGCCCCTTTACTTTGGTACAAGAACATCAAGCCTGGTATCGGAGGACAGACCAGGGTGTGCTTCACCAATAACATCGAGGTTGATGTTGCGTCGATGAATCGCTCTGAGGCTTCCGTCGACAATCTCTCAATTTTCGGAATTTGCATATGCAAGCGGTCATATAAGAAGCTCTCCGATGTCGGATATCAGCGGATAACTTCTGGGTTTTGCCACCTGCCACCATGATTGTAAAACTTCAAGAAAATTTGTTAAAACAAGAAGACCACCTGTCGTTCCTGCTTGCAGTAGCTGAGCAGTTCCCGCTTTCGATCGTGAGCCGTTTGCATGAATTCACTAACTAGGCCCCTCCAGTGTGCAAGATGGTTCGAAAGCTCTTAAAGATATCGACCTCATCACGAACAAAGTTAATTTGAAGAATTCGGACTGATTGGATATCCTCGGTTGTTGTACCGATTAGGAGAGTTTGTTGGTAAAAAGGGTTGGTAGCGTCGAACCCCTTGAACCCCTATATGCTTCCAGAATGGATAGACTTGGAGCATAGAAATACTCGCAGGCCTATCCTCCCATCGAGCAAAAGACTTGGAAGCAAATTCATTCTATGCCGTTGCAGACATTTACAGATCCCACAAATTGTTGGTAGCGATCAAAAGCAAAAGAAAAGCTTTAAATGCCCAGAAACATAGAATCTTGATGGGTTGTACGAATCCCGTATGTTCGTTATAGAAAGTTATGCAATGATCCCCGATAAGTTTGAGCTGGCAGCGATACATCGAGAACATCTTTAGGAACCTCAAAAGAAAAGAGAGGAGACTCTCTCCTGAATCAGCAGCCATTGCAGCACTAGTCTTATGCATATCACTGAGACTAGGTAAGAGACTTTGCCATGCGATGCAACCGGAATTGCTGTTGAATTGGGAGAGAACTTGCTCCTTGCCGAATTTTTAGATTACGGGAGAAATCATGTAAGCGGTCATATAAAGAGGTCTTGAAACTGGGTCAGGTGTAGTTCTCATTGGAGAACGGCCTGGCAAAGGTTTAAATGGTGTTGGTGAATGTACGTTAGCACGCAATAGTCTCTCCTAGAGCTCGCTATGGGCTAGCGTAATCGTCACCAGTAAGCTCATCTTCGACTTGTCCTGGGCTGGAGCTTGCACCTAATCCAGGGCATGCAATCCAAGGCAAGTCTTCCTCATGAACTCTGCACAGATAAGATATCTAAGCGGTCATATAAAGAAGTCTTCGAGCGTAGAGCATCTCTGGGGTGACATGGTTCAGTCTTTTGATTTTGAAGTGCCCTTTCACCGTAATGGTAATCGTCATGGAACTGGTACAATACGGTTGCAGCAGAATCAGCCATGGAAAGATCACTTTGCATTGAATTACACGGTGATTGGTAGTACTCGTTGTACACCGTTAGATTGTTAAGAGGAGTGTTGAATGACGGATGAGCTTCTAATCGAAGTTGCGATTGTGATTGACCGTTGAAACTCGAAAGATTGAGATGATTGGCGATGGAATTATCATCATGCATTGTAATCGATGGAGTCATGACTTTCTTATTCGCCATTGTCACCCAAAATCTCCGTGCAGCTGTCAATGAAGGATCCATCGTCTTTTCAAGAGTTTTGTCAGCGCTGATTGGCTTAGCTGTGAGTCTCTCTCATGCTGGTCATATGTGTAGCAACATTGCTCTTGTACTGCTCAAACGTCTTGAGAGCTATGATCTGCGCAAAGCAAGAGCCAATAGCTATTCTCATTACAAACCAAAGCCGAGTGGCGGTACGATTAAGTGACTGCCAGTGCAGTCGTAGCTATCTTTCTCATACCCAGAGATGGTGACTGAGAAGAAGATAGAAGAACACGGACGATAGTGTTTTCGAAGATGATCGGGGACACAAACCTGGTACTCTGTATTGTCCAAGGCCAGAACAGTGATCAGTGGTAACAGCTATTTTGGTCTTTGTTCCATTCCATGTTTAACGGGGCATTTGAACCTGGGATTTCATAGTTTCCGCAGGATTCAATGTAGGCCAAATTGCCTATGATGAATGAAGCGACCTAGATGTTTCGAAATGCAGATTGCAGATGTGTTCCTGGGAATCCAACAGGAGTTAATCCGGCCTGAGTACTGTAGCTTTGCAAAGAGCCGTCGAAGACTGCTGAGGCGGGTGTTTTTTCATTGCTTCACTGAAGGATTGTCAGTACAGAACAGTGTTGAAAGAATCAGCTCAACATACATTTTTGAGGAGACGAGTCCTCGATGCAGCTCGTTGAATTCTTATGGAAATCCCGAACTCCACTGGCAATTGTGCAATTAATGTGGCACATCGAGTTTACATCTCCCAGTGAGGAACAATGTTTGGATGCAAAAAGTTGGGTCGTTGATTTCGGCCATCATTATACCCCCCTTGAAGTGGCTGTTCGTTGTAGCGGTGAGTATTTTCTGCAATTGACGAGACTTGCGAAGTGGCCAGGGTGTGTCAACCAGACTGCTGAAGCACCCCAACAGTAGGTAGAGTCCAGGATCGTGTTGGTAGTGCCAGCTAAGATCAAAATTTAGTTTACTGACATTTCGGTCGTGTTGCGATTCAATTACTGTTCAGGAGTTTGATGACGTTCCTGCTGCATGCTGTAAGAGCTTTGAATGACAATATGTTATTGACGAGATGAGTTCAAGTGAGCGAGGGTTCTGGTATTGAGGAGTTGAGGTCTCATTGTCGCAAGCTCTCGGAAGTAAGTCGTCACTTCTTAAAAACTGAAGAAACAAGTGGGCCTTGAAACTGGGAGGTTGATATTACTGAGAAAAAAGAATATTTCACGACAGGAACTCCGTGATGAGAAGGTAGAATCGGTCAGATCGACTTTGTTTAGTGAAAAGTGTTCCTCATAAGACATTGGGCCCGAAAATTGAACCACTGCCGGTGAGCTTCTATCGATGCTGTTTGTGCGCCAGCAGAGGCAACCACGCCGAATAAAGCCTCCTGTTTAGTTTGCCTCGCAACGTTTGGGGTCACTTGCTACTGGATACAGCCATTGAGATGGGCGGCGATCTTATTTATTGCTTGGGGGAGGGATCGTAATGAACAAGCACCCCTCCAACCTTGAATGAGAGCATCTATCGCATTGCGCAATGACTCTGATAGATCTTCTCTTGAATGGATGCTAAAGTTTCCTCAAGATGTTGACACACTAGAAGATTGTTAGCATCAGAATTAAGTCTTAAATTCATGGAGTGTTAGTTACCTTTCTGCTCATTCCTTTGAAAATTTCTATCATATGAAATAGACGTTCAAGAATATCTGTTCGACCTCTCTCAAGTTAGTCTAGAGAACGAGAAGTTATCGCATTTTGTGAAAAGAATGGTTAGTTGCCATCCACATGTAATTTATAAATGAATGTTGCAAGTGCCAACAGTAGCAACTTCACGGAAGGTAACATCGAGAAGACGCGCTGAAGCGGCTGCAGGAGAGATAATCTATTGATACGTAAACTAAGAATACCGCTAATATTCAAAATCCATCGCCGCCCATACCGATCTTCAAATCCTTCGTGCCTTTTCCTCCGCATTATGCTGTCTCAGATTAACATCGTCTAGTTCAGAACTTTACTCGGTGTTCATGCTAAGAAATACGCCACACCAGTCCCAAGCATACTCGATTGCTTTTGGTCGTGGTGACGCTCGTTGCTGCCACTGCCCCTTGAGCACAAGAGGTTGCAAATTATGAGTTGTCATGTGGCCTTGTGGCTTACCCGTTCCGTTCTGAACAAGTTTTCGCTCAGTTTCTCCAGTGCATCTCCCCGTCGTTTTGGAAGCCTCTGTCCACTGGGAACTGGCTTCAAATATTGTCACCGGCAGCATCATACGCTTGGCATATGCTTCAAGCTTAGTTGAGAGATCGTCATTTTCTGTGTGATGAACGAAACAGTGGGACCAGTTCCTTCATCCTGTCTAGCAGGCAGCTTCAAATATTGTCATCGGCAACAAGATTCTCTTGATCGGAGCTGAAAGCTCGGCTTTGTGCAAACAAATTAGTGCTTATTCTGCAGATTCAAGATTTGTTACACATACCTTTGCTCGGATGTTATCGAAAGATGGAGGGCTGACAGCCGAGAGAGGGATCAATAAACTCATGATCATGATTGATCAAGGCCGAGCAATTGCTAATAACACTCTTTGAGCGACCAACAGAAGGTGATTCAGCCTCATCATGAACGATCCACTCATCCGAGTTATTCAGGTAAGCATTCAGAAATTTTGAGACCCATTCGCGGTCAGAAGCAGTGCATGTTGCGAATGGACTGGCTGTTGTTGAGATGGTGAAGTAATTGGAGCTCCAGGCTCTGAGTGTTGCCCAGAGCTCGGATTCCCACCTCGAAAGCCGCATGGCTTGGCCCAGTTTTTGGAAAGATCCCCTTTGAAGCTTTGGTGAGTAAGCAGTTGTACACACAAAGACTTGATGCTAGCAATGAAGAAAGTAGAAGGAGGCGGGATACATACATTGTAGAGCACGCAAAGCAACAAACATGGTGATGTTTTCGGATATCTACCTTGTTTCTGTTAGTTGTTTGTTCTCAATACCAGAGTTCCTGCTCACCATTTCAAACAGCTTGCTGTGTTTCGACACTCGCATAGTAGCTTGGAAATTGTTCATATGTTTCACCGTTTGGATACACGTGCTGATGGTGTTCACCAGTGTATGTGATATTTTCTAAAGCAAAGTTAGTATAGTATTCTTCAATAAGTGGAACAGAGGAAAGGCAGAGCATAACAAGAATTTTGAGGTAGAAATCACTAGAGCTCTAGTATCAAGGCCAAATACATAAGCAATTGACTTTGAATCGATCCAAAAGATTGCTGCTTGGATTTTTGTGGTCCAGCAAGACTTTTAGGATGAATTTTTGTGTCTGCACTGTATCTTCTGGACGAGATAGAAGAAGGGGTTTGATGACCTCTATGGTCACCTTGGACTGCTGCCCTGGCGTATGAAAAACGAAAACAGATCTTGGAACTTACACTTGAAAACCGTATCATTGATGATGACGTCGGAGAAATCCTTCATGTTTTCAGAATCACCCTCGGTCTCTACAGAGTTGAACCGTCGAGCACATTCTAGAGACCGAGGGTGATTTCCTTTCCGTGAAGTTGTTTTCAGCTTGCAAAGCCACATGACCATGGCCCAATTGCTGGAGAGAATGTTTTTATCGATCTGAAGTCTGAAGTCAGAATCAAACTCGTTCAATTAACAAAAGAAGATTTCGTTTTGAAAGGGAGATAGAATAGTATTGCTGGAAATATCTTGAAAGGGTAAGTAATGACCTTACCAAAGACTGCGACTTGACGATGGGCGTCTATGAGAGGACAGTATAGGTTTGTTATTGAAGGAAAAGTAGATTGGAAGCTCAAAGAAAGATTAAGAAGCTGAATTGGATCATTTAAGGAAAACTCTGTCTGAGCTAAGGATACCCTCGAGGGTATGGAAGATGTATCCAGTGAGAGTCTTCGAATTCCCGACTAAGCAGAAATATTAGTTCTAAAACAATCCCACAAACTCCTAATTCCAATTAACTGTCTTTTGAGGTTCAAAATTCCCTTCCTTTCAAATAATTCCCTTCTCAGATGTCTCCTCAATATCCGTCTAGCACAGCTAACCCTGGTTAACGCTTTTCGCCCCTCCTGTCATACCTCTTTCCATCTACGCTACTTTGAGACTGAGTTGCTATCCACAGCTATATATCCATTATCACTACATAGTATCTCGCTACAAATAATATTCATTTATCACAGCCTCATCCTCTCATTCAAATTCCGAGAAGTCCACCAAAGAACATTAGGAGCTACCACAAGCCGACTTTTATCAACACACTGAAAACGCAAGCGGTTATGGTATGAAATCAACTCCAACTTTTTGCTTTCAATCACTGAATTATATAGCCGTCTTCTTTTGAATCAGAACCGTGATCTCTCCCTACACCAGCTCGATGACAATGCAATAGCAATTCGCTTGCTGTACCTAAGTAAGATCATACTTCCACTCGCTACATCAGTGAATCAGATACAAACTCCATCCTCTTTAAAGAAATCAAAGCTAATAACAATCTCAGCAAGCAGATGCACAGCAGGCAACGAAATTGAATTTACTCCTGCAACACCAAGTTCAAGGGCAGTGATTACACAGAAGTTAGTTGGTGAATCACCACGTCGCAATGAATGTGCTGAAAGCAAGGTTTGTTTTTTTCTCGTTCATATTTGACATATCGCTAATCATGTATAGTAATCCAGCAAACTACTACATAATCTGCTGTTGAAAGTAGAACATTTCTATCAGTCTATAATCAATTGTCTTCACATCAACACCATCAAGATGCAAATGACACTGCGCGGACCACTTTCTAATTGGTTCCACACAACCTTCTCCTCAAGAAATTTGGTACTGATATCGTATACACCTCTTCGACTGCTCTCACAGGATCTGGTAGTGGATGTGCTTTTCTCTTAGGTTCCCGACGCCTTCTCAGAAGTTTCTACAGTGACCAGCTTCACCTCGCGACAGCTCTCGCAGGACTGCTCTGCCTGCTGATTCTCAAAATACATTCTCAAGATCTTTAAAGGGTATCGGAATCACCTCGCGACAGCTCTCGCAGAGCTGGCAGCCGTTGTGTTATTTTCCTATTTGTTTAGGTTCCCAACGCCTTCATAAGATATCTTGTGGAAGCGTACACACCTCGTCGACTGCTCTCGCTGGACTGGTGCTACTATGTCTGCCATTAGATCCTAGTGCGTTCGCGTTATTTGCTCTCACAGAACTGATGGCGGCCGTGCCTCCGGCTACCAAGGTTCTCAACGCCTTCATCAAGCTTTCAGCACCGCACGAATACCGCGAACAAGTATTCAAACAATAGTGGTGAGCGTAGCGATATAGCAAGTAATGAAGCGAAATCGCCAGCCTCGTCGACCTGCTCTCGCAAGACTGTTGGCGGCCGTGCCTCCGGCTACCAAGGTTCCCAACGCCTTCATAAGATCCTTGGGGATCGCACACACCTCGTCGACTGCTCTCGCAGGACTGGTGCTGTCCTGTCTGTCATTCGATCCTAGGACGTCCGCGTCTGCGTCCACAACAACAGCAACATGTTCGATCCTCTGGATAATGATGCCATTAATCCACCTCCTACACAACCTCCGTCGCAGAAACCAATCCGCTCCCACAATCCCCTTTCATTATTCCCCAAACACTTAAAAGAACACAATCTCCACCGCTCAATTATGAAATCTTCAAAGTCAAAGAACCGACGCGAACTTATCGCCGAGAAATCTGCGGTTGTTAATTCTGCAGGCGGCGTGGCATTCCGCGAGGATATGCTCGTGCTTCAATCACACACACCTAGTAATCTTCCGTCCGGACATACTCAGACTTTTGATGAATGAGCGAACGCGGTTGATCGGAAGTGCCCAGACAAGTAGATCGCGTGCAGTCGCTTTTCATTCTTCAGTGAACTCGCGTTTCTTTTTCGTCAGAGCTGATATATCCCCTCATCATCTATAATATCTTTAGCCCACGCCATAGTTATCACACCGCAAGTCTCTCGTTGTAGTGAGGTGCGGTAAGGTTCTAGCGGGTGCCCTAAGAAGAATCACCGCCAACATTCCATTCCATATTGGCGGCTTCCAGGGCCCGGTAGACCGCACCAGACTATATAATCGGGCCCCATGGCGCGTTCCGAACGGATAGATTTCTCCACCTCGCACTTCGCACCCTCTAATCTACAGCCCATAATAAGAGGGGAGGGGGCCTTGTGTCTTTACCAGTTTAGAAAGAGGGAGAGAGGGAGAGAGTGTGTGCCAAGAAGTCCCGGGTTGATTCGAATTAGCGGAGATAGCACTGGCTGAGGAAATCAGAGTGGAGAGAGAGAGACACGACATACGTACCGAGGAACATCGAATACGATATACAGGAAGTGTTCCGCTTCGAGCGCGAGGCTCCATCCTATCTCTATGTATATATTTCGAAAAGACGAGCGATCTTCTGACAATGAAGAGCGTGGCATTACTTTGAGCCGCGATGACGGACGAATGTTTTCGCCATCCGGCTTTCCTTTCGAGACTACGCGTCTGCCACGACGAAAATTCTAGGAAATGTAACACATCTGCAGCAAATCTTTATTCCTTCCCTCGTCATTCCTTTCTACCGAACTCTCGATCTCAAATAGAGAGAACCTCACCTCCCGTTATCTGAACTCCGTATTGGAGAAGAGCGGGTTGAGCTCTCCAAGCCAGAAGTACCTATTAAAGCTTAAGGCTGCAGTCATTCGCGAGCTAGATTTCTTTGTTCCATTGTCGAGGAGGAAGAGTTTCTCTCTCTCTCTCTCTCTCTCTCTCTCTCTCTCTCTCTCTCGTTACCCAAACACAGAAGATCCCTCAATATAAGATCCAAGCTCCAAACTCTCCTCATCACCAACCAGAAGACGAATGCGGACGGAAAAGGAAAAGAAAATCCACACCAACGGACGCGAGGCATCGGAATCGTAGGTATGGAAACTCTCATCTCTACACTTC
The DNA here is from genome assembly GCA_004379285.1 of Botryotinia calthae. Classification (NCBI taxonomy): domain Eukaryota; kingdom Fungi; phylum Ascomycota; class Leotiomycetes; order Helotiales; family Sclerotiniaceae; genus Botryotinia; species Botryotinia calthae. Next base: position 67,900 of record PHWZ01000044.1, read on the forward strand.
CTGTTTTTATTTACTTGAGTATGGAATATAATATAGCCAGTAGATGCTAATGAATTTTTTTTGAATTTACTATTGTTTCAATATATGATATATCGTGTAGATTCAAGAACAAGCAATCAGTGATGTAGCATTTTTCTTTTTCTTTCTAAGCATACCTAGATACGATACATGCGGTACAAAATCGAAAGATGTAGAGTAAAGCACCTCACCTAGTCAACCACAAGTCCATCATCATCACACTTCTCCCCCAAAAGAATCTCTACTCCAACCCTCCCATCTCAATATCTCTCTCAATCCGCGTGCACTTCTCTTCTCGTGTATCTCTCGGACCGATGAAATGGGCTCTGGGTGTATTGTGTGTGTTTTTTAGGTCAAGGTAGGTATTCAATACTTTCTGTGAGAGAGGAAGCGTAGGATGAGATATCAATTATTGGAATTCCATTCACATGATTGATAGATAGTTCATGAGCTAGATGTTTCATTTCGAGTAAGTTCATGAGAGAATGAGTATATGTCGTCATAGGTACAAAAATAAATGCAGAGAGTCAAGTAGTGATTGCCAATGCACTAGCGACAAGTAGGTACTTATCATTAGCCAGTCTTATTTCCAGATATGATAAACTGAATATTTTGAGATCACTTCAGTACATAGCTAGCCCTACCTCGATTCTTATTCCTTTATCTGTGATTGCGAATAATGTATATAATGCAGCTAGTAAATGGTTATGTGTTGTTGAGTGATTCTCCTTCAAGAAGTTGTTATATAACGTTGAACTACTGGTGGCTATATTTCCAACGAAATAATGAGTATATCATATTTAGGTACCGAGTTTTTGCAGCAGAATTCCGTATTGGGTACATATTACTATGCGGGATTTAATTCTGATGAAGTGTTTGTGGTGATAGCTATATGGCATCTAGACACATGGTTGAGATGACGTTGTGATCGAATGAATGGGAATTGATTGAAGTTAATTACAGAAAGATCTTTATCCTAATAATATAGCCTATCCCGCAATAGTAGGTAATCTTAGATCTCCTTTCCTTAGAGAAAGAAGGAGACTCAACGACATCCATGATCCCATTTTGAAGAATCACCCACACAAATCGAAAAGATGTTGAAAACCGAATACCAACGTTGAAAACGCCAATCTCGAACATCAAAAGTGTGCCACCCATTTCCATCTTCAACGTTTATGCAGCGGGTGAATGAAGCCCAAGTCAAATCATCTTTGATAGAGAGCTTGACCACACGGGTTGAACAAAACTCACACCGCCGGGAGATTTCAAACCACTCGGAATCCTGCCCACTCGAAGCAATGCAACTCTCGGTACAGTACAGCAATGAAGTAGGTAGGTATTGGCTACAGATACACAAGATTATCGACTCAACATTGTCGGGCCAATAATGGCAAATCTTCATGGGAATGAAGGCGCTAGCATGATCACCTCTGCAGGTACTACCTGTATGTATGGCATTGAGTCTCGTCGCGTCTCCACCGCTGTTCGACGATTCATGTTTTCAACGTTCGAGTACTTGTCGTTTGTCGAGTTCTACGTTGTGTCATGTTATGTTATGTGAAGTTTGATTTGTGATTTGATTGGTATGCAACGTAAAGTTGGTGACTGACCAGTGAATGGATATTTCAAGGTCCGAATGTTGGGTTTCCGAGTTCCATTCACTCTTCGTGTCTCAAGTTTTACAAGAGTTCCATCCAACGCATGGTCTATATTTAGAAATCGAGAGGATAATGATAATATATGGAAAGATAGTGATTACCCACCCGACTAGCCGAAGAAACGAGATGCTGTGTGATGGTTTGGTTTGCTCGAATGGTTGAAGGAGGGTTGTTTTGGATATCGGAAAACTTCCAGCTCAAAAACAGACACGTGGATTCTGAATTCTAAAGGACAGGAAAGAACAAGAACAGAAAAGAAAAGAAAAGAACGACCGATGGAGAGTCCGAAGAAAGCGTGGTTCTTGAAATCTAGACTCATCGTTACCTTTTCCGGTGAAAAGAATTTTCTCATTCAAGGTAAGGTACCCCTTCATTCCAAGAGTCGTTCGTGTTCTCTCGGAGAAGGTGCTAACCGCTAATGCTCTGCTCGAGTCCTCTTGTCAAATGCGTAATATGAGCGGTCAAGAAAGAAAGAAAGAAAGAAAGATAGATAGATAAATATCTTATCGATAAGCACAGAATGGGACAAAGTTCGAATTACGGAGTATGTCGCGCTTTAACATGTGGTGTTGTGGAAACCCATGCAGATACATACAATACAGTACATTCATCACAGTACGTTGTCACTCTTTTCCTGACGTGGATAGCATGGCATGGCATGGCATGGCATGGCATGTATGGAGATTGCTTGACATGGGGAAGTTTGCTGGGCTAAGTACCTCATGACACATACGCCGTACTCTCTTCTCTGTGTGATAGTTGTGATTTATGCGGGGGGTCTAATAAGGAAATGGAAGCAAGAAGAATGAATGTTGAACATGAAGGACAAAAGGGCGAAAGAATGAATCTTGCCCTATCATGTTTCTGGTTAGGTTGGTACAGATATTGCCATGGATAGTTCTACGAAGTATATCGGAATGATTTTACATCCGAACATGTGAAGGATGTCCACACCTTATGATTTAACAGGTATTTTCTTCCCGTTCAGCCACAACCGGGAAGAATGTTGAGGAGTGGTTGCACATCAAGACAAAGTGCATTCGGATCCTTCCTTTTGGGGTTATGATTGGGTATTAATCTCACCTCATCGAGTTTTGGTTGGTGATGGAAACCCAAACCCAATACTCGTACATTTCTCTTCTCTTTTCTTCTCTCTGCAGCCAGTCATTTTCGAGAGGGAAAAAGGTGATGGATGGATGAATAGATAGTATCCAGCTCAAGAAAGCTTGATCAGGTTAGAGAGATAACATATGTAAACGAATGAATGGCAGGTCCGAATATGCTGATATAGCAAAGGGTCTCTTCTATCGAGTGATTCGAGTCAGACCGAGTGTTGTTGGAATGCCCGTCTGCCCGTCTACCCATCTAAGGTTACCAAGGTAGCCGGTGTTTATGTGATAGCTTTTGCTTAACATCCATCTATCGCAATCAAAGGGGACAAATGTCAAATCCCAACAGATCTCGATGGAGATGCATACGAATCACATATCACATCACATCGTATCATATGAAAGCGTGGGGAAAGGGTCGTGTTTGTTGTGATTTCAGTTCAACGGTCTACCGACTTATTACTTCGTATGGCACTTGGATCTGTATGTATAATATAATAGGGTCATGTTGAGGCGACCGATGCACATAAATACTGAGAATGATACCTAGCACGTAAGTAATCATACCGTGCTAATTAATGATATATTGATTTTTCTATATCTGGATGTTTCTATGTGTGCTGTCAAAGTCAGAATCCAAGTCAGAATCCAAGTCAAAATCCAAGTCAATAATATATTAATGGCTAGCCAACCGATTTTAGTTTGATCGTTCGGATGGAGGCGATGGCTGGATGAGTTGGATGAGTAATCCAATCAGTCAATGGCTGAACCAATCGGAGGTGTCATTTCAATCCTGTCCATCGTGGTGAGATACGTGCATACCTTCCCTCGTTCCTTGGAGCCTTAAAGCCAACATGGGAGAATTACCCCTCCATCATCAAAAGAGGTGTTCGATGTGCATGTAAGTTGTTAGCAGTGGACGGACAAATGAACAAATGAACAAATATTGACCGTTCCTAAATAAACCTTACCCCAAGAGTATTATAGCTCTCTATATATGTGTGTGTATATACGGGATAATATCAAATATATATGATGAACCACCAACTAACACGCATGCCTATGTGGGTAGCTATAGGTAAAGATACAGCAGATGCTATTTCGTTACTGTGTTTAATCTTTTCATATGTAACTATGGAAAATACATACTACAGTCTATACTACACACATACATGACGCTCCGCTTGGCCACTGCCGTGGAGGCTTCTCCGCTTCGCTCCATTGGAGAGAGACAAGGACAGTGTATGATGATGGTAACCATAGTCGTTATGTATTGCAAGCGAACTCTTATTAGCCATTACACCTGCCTTGTACCAGCCTCCCCTCTTCTCAATCTATTGTATTGGATAACCGAAGTGTAGAAGTCTAGACAAAGTAAGACGGGAATAGCTGGTAACTTGTTCTTACCTAGTATCAGTTTCTCTTCTCACTCAACCATGCCTTATTCATGTCTAATGCTGCCCTCGTCTAATTCAACATCAACATCAGTATCAGTATCAGTATCAGTATCAATATCAACGTCAACATCAGAGTCAAAACGTCCACCGCTTCATGAATGCAGCAAGCAGACTAGAGAACTTTGCGGTAAGCATGCGCATCCATATACATTTACCTACATATATAATATACCGTATGTAACAAACCTAATATGTATACATACACACACGATTCAGAAGAACCACCCAACAACCCAAGTCATCTTTTACCGCATTGCATGGGATTTTGAAGATGGATGGATGTCTATCGCCTAATCACCTATCGTTCCATCCAGCACTCGCTCATCCATCCATCCATCACCTATCACTGAGCCATATTTGCATGGAAAGTTTCCTAGTCCCTGCCAAAAGATGCCCTAGTCCCTCCCGTACCTAGTCAGTCGTATTGTTCTGTGATTAGTTCACACACACAACCTTACCCCTCCAAAAACCCAATCTAGCCAGTAGTTTCCCGAGGGTCGCCGCATTTCGTTTTTTTCGCATATTCCTATTAAAGATTTTTTTGATTATTTTTTTTTCCTTTCGAGTTAATCACATTTCTTGCTTGGTATCTAGGTCCGTATTATTATTATATTATACCCAACCAAAATACATACACGTACCATCTCTTTTTTCCCCTTTCCCTTTTCTTGCTTTCTCTCTTCTCTCTTCTCTCTTCACCATGTCGACTTCCCCACAATCCCCAGAGTCAAATCAACCACTTCCCACCGCCCATCCTACTGAAGAAATCCAAGATGCCTCCCAGAGACGAGAGTCCGAGTCCACCACCCGTTCCACCGAACTCTCCAGCGTCACCTTAAAATTACGCCAGGCCCTGCGAAACTTCCCCGACTTCCCCATCCCGGGCATCGATTTCGTCGATATCCTGCCGCTCTTCGCCAACCACGATCTTCACGAATCTTTAATCCGCGCTCTCGAATTGCAAGTCTTGTTGGTGAATGGAGGAAAGAAACCAGATGTGGTGGTGGGTTTGGATGCTCGAGGATTCTTGTTTGGTCCCTCGCTGGCGTTGAGATTAGGTGCAGGATTTGCTCCCGTCAGAAAGAGAGGAAAGTTGCCGGGCCCAACGGAAGAGGCAAGCTTCGAGAAGGAGTATGGTCAGGATTATTTCCAAATTCAGAAGGATGCTATCAAGCCAGGACAATCAGTTTTGGTTGTAGATGATATCATTGCTACTGGTAAGATTTATCCGATCGATCAATCACCCACACGAATTTCCACAGACTTGTGGAATGATTGGTCTTTGACGAGTATGAATTCGAAGATGAATATATATACTAATCTTTCATTCTAGGAGGAAGTGCCCAGGCTGCCGGAAAACTCGTCCAACAACTCGGGGGACATTGTATGGGATATTTATTTATTTTGGAATTGGATTTCTTGCATGGACGTGACAAACTTTCCGCTCCCGTCGCAACATTATTACGCGATTAAATACTCCATCAGGGAGTGGGAATCAAAAGTCACAAAACATGTTGTTGGGCGTTGGTTGAGGGGATCAGGTAAATTCATCACTTAGACGGCATTGCATTTATACATGATGAGGGAGAGGAGGACAGGTTAAGCAGAAGGAGGAAATGGTTTCATGACGAAAGGGAGGACTTTTGCATAAGAGTGCCGGATATCTTCATCTTGGGTTGGATATACTCATTCAGCGGAGAGGATGCAGCGATGATGAGAGTCAGGATGTTTATTGACTTGGGATCAAACAATATATTGATATCAAATTGGATAATATTTGGATTTTGGGATGGATGGATGGGGACAGAACAGAACGGAACAGAACAGAAATATAGCAAAATCCAGCGCGAAACTCATTCATTCAATCCAAGTTATCTATCTATCTATACTCCCTTGCTATACCACATCATACATGTCACCTATGAGTATCTATCATTTTCTGCATTTTCTGCATTCACATATTCACATATTCACACATTCACATATTCACACATGCATTTTCAGATAACATCAAAGCATACCTACGAATCAAAGTGCCAGAGCCAGAGCCAGAGCCAGAGCCATTACTATTGTCATTACCATTACCGTTGCCTCGACCTCTTTATATTCTTATTCTTTCCCTTTCTCTCACCCCGTTAATTCTTCTCTCTCGCCTAGCATATTTCCACAGTCTCGTTGTATAATCCCATCCCTCGAACAGTGCAATCTCATACAGCCCACAACCAACATCAACACACATCACAACACAATACAACACAACACAACACATAACACAAGTTGCAACTCACTTATTTCATCCCATCCCACCCCTTCCCTTCCTTTCCCCATCTCCCACACTCCCACACTCCCAAAACCCACACTCCCACAAATGTCCTCTAAATCACATCATACCCTCAAGCCACATCCCACTTCACAACTCTCACACGGTTCACCCCTCCAGCATCCCACTTATTTTCACTGCTTTGCTTCATTTGTCTAGTGCTGGTACGGAGAACGGAGTCTTCGTCCACAGAATAAGTCACTCGAGGACTGATCGAGTTAAGCTCAATCCGTCGTCAATCAACCAAGCAAGCTCTCACCGATAAGGAAATTCAACCCATATAAACTTCGCACTAAAGGGTTCCCTACATCCTGTGTGCTCGATCTAATCTGAGCTTTACCTTTCTTTACCCTTGCTTTACTAAATAAACAGGTGGAATAAAATAAGTAATCCACCCCGGCTGCGGCGCCAGCCTTGTTGAAATAAAAACAACAACAAGAATAATTTCTTTCGGTGAGGAGGGAGAGGCGGGGACATGGGACATAGGACATAGGAGTGGGAGAACAACTTTCCACTCCTCACTCTGTCTCACAAGGTTACATACATACATACATACATACATACATACATATATCAGTCTCAAGAACTTTTCTTTGCGCACACATACGATTCTCTGCGTCGTCTGGTTTGTGTTGTTTCTTTCCTATCGTATACGAAAGTTGGATTGGGATTTGGGTTCGGATTCGATTCAATATACAGGTGCAGTTACAGTTACACTTACACTTACCGTCACAATTACATTTACAACTTCTCACGAAACGCATTCTTGCATACAGACAAGCCAACCGATACACAGTTGTTCAATCTACTCTTGCATCCAGGAGGGTCGAGTTTGTGTATCTGCGTACCTACTTTACTTCCTATCCAATACTTCCTATCCAATACCTCTTATCCACTACATCCAATCCAATCCATCCGATAACCAGACCTATCTCATGGAATAGCCTATAAGAAAGAAACCAAGAAATAAATGCCTTCCTTCTTCATCTTCGACCAAGGACGCGAACGCTTCCAAAACGAATCATCTCCCTTACTAGGTCGATTTCGTGCAGTGCCAAATGCGCATACCAATACGAATGGGCGCGCGCGCAGGAAATCTCTCCTAGGATTTTCTATCGATGGGTTTGGCGGCGCGTTTGGAGGGAGAGATGAGGGGGATGAGGGAGGGGTGGATGGATATTATTGTGATGGGGATGAGGAGGACGAGGGGGGAGTATACGGATGGAGAGGGAGGGTCAGGAAATGGGGAGGAGAGTTTAGGGATACGTGGATAGAGCCAAAGCAGAGGAGTGTGGGGCGCCGAGTGTTTTGGTGAGTGAGATGGAGGGGGTTTCTTTAGTTTTTTGGGTTTGAAGGCGAAGGCGAAGGGGAGGAGGGATGGGAATGCAGGTTTCTATACGGTGGACATTAGGGGGAATAAACGATCTGTAGAGTGAAGTGAGGGACATAAATATCTGGCTCATGAGGGGATCTCTATACGCGTAAGCTTGAGTTGATGAGGCAATGCTTCTAGACCAATGTTCTTACGGCTCTTCATATCCCATCTTCTAGTATCCTACCTACGCTGTAGTGGCTTGGGTGGGTAAGGGATGGTGGGGATAATATGGGTGGGAATTCCTCAATGCCAAAGTCTCTATGCTTTTTTCCCCTGCACTCTACTATTCTGCACCCACGTCAGTGTTTCTGTTGGGATGATGGGGGCTAGCCCCCAAACCCCCATAGCTCGCTGCGCTCGATATTTTCCTTATAATATGCTAGTCGGCCTCCACGGCAGTGGCCCCCGGAGGGCCAGCGGAGCGTCATTCGATTCAGTTCGGGAAGAGCTATCATAAATTTCATATTGAAAAGTTGCGGATGTACAGATATATTGAGAGGCTTTTACTAACCATTTGAGAATATTAGGCTGTTGCATGGTGTGCGCTACCATTTCCACAATACGAGTTACCAGATGGCGACAACATAGTGGATGCACCATCGACCATCTTCAGACACAAGATACCAGGTCACGGAGAAGCTAGAGTTGAAATTAACTTTTGGTTCTTTCTATTCGTATATTATGGTTTCTATAATATAACAGCATTGATGTGGATTACGAAAGTCTTCAACATTTATTCGCTGAATTGGTATATTTGGACTTGTTGGATCTGATCGGTATATACACTAACATGTATTAGGTGGCCTAAAAGTCTTGGTTTTCCCATCACAGTCTCCATTATTGCCGCAATGTCAATAGCAGCCCCAATACCTTTTTACTGTATACCCGAACTTCGATATATTACATCACATAATACAGCGTGGATATGCTGGACATTTTTCGCTATGGCAATGCCATTATTAGTTGCATTTGCTATCCTCCTTAATCATGAACGACACCTCGGTTTACGTATTCCTCTTTCCGAAACTCAACGACTTTTCACTTCTTCATGGTGGACAGGTGAAACCGATACAATAAATGCAAGAGATCGACCACGAAGAGCAAATATTATTCGAAGTCAAAGTACTTTTGATCCAAATGCTTCTCTAGAGGTAGCTTTAGCATCGGATAATATTCATCGTTCAAGAGATGCTTCACGTATGTTGAGAAAACGTTGGTTGCCATCAAGTTTTGTGAGATTTATCTGGTTTTGTTCGGCTCTCCTAATAGCTATATTGACTTACCTATTGGGAGAAACTTATGCAGAGATATATTTGCGAACGTTACCACATAGTACGATTGAAACTCTCGTATATGTTTATAGTTGGGTTGTGACAGTTCATTTATTGGATGGGTTATGTGGGTGGATTTTGGGGGGTAACGAGGGTGAAAGAGTAGGCAGTTACCCCCTTGGCTGGATTTTTAAACTGTAAGATTCTCAATTTGTATCTTTCTTGAGAAATTACTAACATGATCTCTAAGCTACTTCGCCTTAACCTATCAAACCTACGTCCGCGCTTTATATGCTCGTCTTCGATCACCTCAACAATTCATCTACCTCCAAATAATGTCCTCTTCCTTCCTGATTCTCCTGGCACCACTCACCATCTCCGCACCCTTTCACTCGCTTCTCACATTTCTCGGGTTGAATGGTCAATCATATACCGCATATCAAAAATTCTGCACCCGAAATATATTCCTCCGAGGCTTGAGCGAAAACGTCTCAATGCTTACTTTTCTAGGAAGTATCTTGGTTCTACATTACGGTGCCAATAAAGACGTTTATCCCTACTTCGCATTCGACATCCCGATATCTCCTCTACCAACAAATCAAACCCTCTCTTCCATTACCCACAATCTCTTCCCCTCCATACCACACATTCCTCATCATCTTCCCTCTTCCGACATCCCCCTATCAAATGCAACCCCGCAATACGATTTCCGCCTCACGTTCTACGCGTCGATTGTTACATGGGGTTGTGAGATTGTGGCAGGCTGGATCACGAGGAGGATTCTTTGGTGGGGGTGGAAGATTAATGTGACGGCGGAAGGAAAGAGAGATTTGGCGGCGTGGCCTGAGTTGTTACCTACGGGTGTCGTGGTTATGGTGCATGTGTTGCAGAATATGCTTTTTAGTATTGTGAGATTGGATTTTCATTAGGGGGTGAAGGGGGGTAGAGGGAGGGGAGGGAAAAGAGGAGAGGTTTTTGGATACGATTATAAATGAATGTGTTTTTGCTTTATTGTGTTTGAGCAGGGTGTTGGTTGGGTCATTTTTTGGGGGGTTGCTTTCTTTGTTTTTTCCCCTTTTTTCCCTTTACATATATAGCCTCCTCGAGTTATATCGTATTGTATTGTGTCGTGTCGTGTATTGTTCTTTTTATTCTTTTTTGAATTTCTCATTTTTCGATCCTCGATACCACTTGCTTGGATTGGATTGGATCGGATAGGATAGGATAAATTTCGTTTGGTTTGGTTTAGTACATGATGAAGAAATGAATAATAGGACGATGGAATGATGGAATGAATGATGGGATCACGGAAAAGAAATCGCGCATGTATGGCAATGAAAAATTAGATGTTAAAGGGGTTGGTTTGATGGAGGTGGTTTGGAGAAGAAGAAGAAGGAGAAGAAGAAGGGGTCTGTCTAAGTAGGAGGAAGGCAAGAGCAAAGAAATAGACGACAAGAGATGAGATGAGATGAGATGAGATGAGATGAGATGAGAAAAGATGAGAATCGTGTAAATAGAAATCAATAGGTGTGGGTGCGTGGGAGAGCAGGGAGGAAAGAAATGGAAAGGGTAGATGGAGAAATGAAGGAATGAAGGAATAAATAATGATTGTATTTATCTATCTAAATACTTAGGTCAGCAGATAGGTAGATGTTTTTCACTTGTCACTTGTCACTATGAAAATTAAAATGAAAATGAAAATCCAAACAAGCTGAAATAAAGAAAGATATCATATCATATCACAAGGCGACAACCGAAAAATCTTACAATCCTATAGTATGCTATGCTATGCTATGCTATGCTACGCTACTTCGCTTAAGTAAGTTATATATATTAATAAGGGTATGTATAACGTTAGTTATAGTTATATGTTATGTAATTATCATATCAATTGAAATGTTAAATATTAAATGTTGAACTCTTCATTTCAGAGGGAGAGGAGGTGAGGGAGTGCAACGCGTATGTATCTCTTAATTCACGTGTATGTGTGTGTGCATATTGTATTTCTAAATGTACTACTCTGGAATCACATGTATATACATATACATATATCAAATTCCTATCATCTCTAATCTCTCTCTCATCTCTAGTTTCTCATCTGTTATCTCTAATCCTAAATTTAAGCTCATCTCATCTTTCTCATCTTCATCTCTACTAATCTCTGCCTACATCCTAAACTCGCTTAATCAAATTCCCTCTTCTCCCCCAACTTTCCCCACCCTTCCAATACATCTCTATCAACATTACTCGCAAACTCCCTCTCAAAATTTTCTTCTCCCCCACAAGCCCTCACCACCTCCCCCAACCTCACCTTTACAAATTCCCACGCATTAACCCTATGAACCAGATCCGCCATATTCCATTCCCTCTTCCTCTTATCCTCCTCAGTCTCACCCTCAAACGCTTGTTGTTCTCCCCATATCAAATTATCTCCTCCAATATCATCTCTACCCGCCATCATCTCACTAATAACACTTGTCCACATCGAAAAGAAATCTTGAAGTTTCGAAAGAATGATTTGTGTCATCGGAGAAGGTAATTCCAAAAGACGTGTCAAAGCCAGACAACTCAACTTTTGTCTTTCGATATTGGCCATACTGTCGAAATGACGGAACCATTCTTCACTTAACCATTTCCAAATATTTTCAAGATTATTGTCGATACTCATAAGGAGATTAGCGAAAACAGTTGGATCTGCTAGTGCAATGCGAGCCAGAATGGTAAAGTAATCTGTCTCAACCACGTCGTCTAATTTGGGATATTTACGTTCCGGACCAGTAGTTTGATGCGCTTCCCAAGCATCGCGAAGTCCCGAGAAGATCTTTTCCGTATATCCACATTCATGTAGGTCTTTTGTGATTTGTGTAACACCATTTGAACCTCCTAATTTTTCAGCAGCACGAATCAAGTCCTCGACGGTTGTTGTGACAAGGCCGGCAAGATCACGCTTGGTGACTCCTAATAAGCTGGTCATGTATGAAACGATTCGAAGCCGATTTGCATCACCCAACATAGCTTCTGGTGCTAATAGAATATATTCGTTCACGATACCAAGAATGACTCGAAGATGATCAGAACCGAGTTCAAGTAGAGGGAATGCGCAGTCAATGAGAGCTAGAACCTCGGGGGATGCAGATGACGATGATTGGGCGAGGATTTGTGCCCACAAGTCAAGAGCTTCTTCCATCAGGTAGACTTGCATTTCTGAACCGGGTTCCACAGCGCGTTGAATTAAAGGTAAGATTAGTGAGTGATATCGTTCAGATTGACCTTGCATACAAGATACAAGAGTAGACATAATTGTTAATATAGCCTGTTTGAGAAGATGTTCTTCTCCAGAAGCTTCCCAAAGACCTGGTAGAATAGAAACGATTTGATCTGCATATGGAGAGATGTGAGTTTCTAACCTGATAGCAATCACTCGGATCGTTTCCAATATCACCAGTTTTGTTTCCGTATTCTCAACCTCTTGAATTAAAGCCATAGTGCGACCAAGAATATCAGGAGCATATGGTAGAAAAGGTTCAACGTGAAATTCGAAATCATCGACAATCGCCTTGAATTGACGAGCTGCAGTAATGCGAACAACATGATCATTGGTTTCATCTTCTGATTTAAGAAGATGTTGAAAGATTTGATATACCAATGGTCTATTAGCTTGTGATATTTTGACAGGAATCCATTGGCCAAGTAGAATAGCAATTCGTCGACGAAGTACCTTCCAGCTTTGACCGGTTTGTTGAACGTCATTAACTAAAGTTGAAGTAAGGAAGGTATCGAAGTCAAAGCTTTGATGTATAACAGCAGCAGATAATCCCATGGCAGTATACACAGCATCCTTGGTGACAACAGATTGCCCATTACTACCTGTAACCGATTGGAAGTATTGTAACAGTGGCGCCACTAGAAGATCTTTGAAGTTGATGACGAGGTCCATGAATAACTTTTCCGCACAAGGTCGAACTTCAAATTCCCAAGTATCTCCACCACCTTCTTCACGTATCTCCCATTCATCCTCATCTTCTTCCCAAGCTTCTAGATCAACTTGACGAAAAACGAAGAACTTAGTAACGATAACACTTGCCATTTCGGCTATTAGTTGTTCAGAAAGCAATTGCGATTTGAGGAATGCTATAGCTTGTCGCTGTTCTTCTTTAATTTCGGGGGTTCGATATTTGAAGGATTGTGCTGGACTAAATACCATCTTCATACAAGCTCGCAATAGAGTAAGACCTTTTAGACATAACTTCTCCATGATCGGTCTATCTTGTTTTGATCCATCATCAGTTGCCAACGCTTTGGCACTGAAATCCTGTGTTGCTGATCCATAAGAATCTCCAAATTTAGAAACGAATCCCCAATATCCTCTTACCAAATCTATAGAATTAGGCAAGAGTGCGAATGCAGCAGGATGTGTATTTGACATTTGGACATGTAGTTTTGCAAATTGTACGAGGTGCTTCTCAGCTAGTTCTTTAGCAGGTGATGCTAAAACTGTAGATTCTTCATTTACTATGGTGAGGAGTTGACCAAACTGTTGTTGCGATTGTTGCCATATTTGTTGAACATCCTTATCATGATTTGGAAATTCATAACCCACAATGAGAAGTCGTCGAAGAATTTTGATCGCAATCAGACTGTTTTCCATAGCATTTATAGCACTCCCTTGATCACCTGAAGAGTTCTCAGCAAATAACCCAAGCCATTGTGAAATCTTTTGTGTATAAATGCCGCTCAACAAGAATACCATCTCCGGCGTGACTGATTGTAAGCTCGTCTGAGATCTCCTTAATCGGGCGGTAGCCAGTTCTTTCACAATCTGTAGCAATATCAACATTCCTCTTTGTAGATGAAGTTGATTTGTTTCGTTTGCAGTTCGTAGCATTCTAATCAAATTCGTAAGGACATCCGGCCAATCCATAGGATAATCCACTCGGACTACTTTCGAAATCACCAAGGCATTTTGTAAAGCAAGTTGAGGATCGGACTCTTCGAATCCACTTTCTAGCAGATGTGATCGAATGTTCTCTTTCTCTTCTGCAGTAATAGCATTTGGAGCTGTCTTTCGCCAGTACTTATCGATACCATTTTTCAATTGTATGACCGCAAGATATCTTACTTCGGAGGGTAGAGACTTATCGAGATATACTGCCTAAGCAAAAGTGTTAGTTGTGGTGCCCAAATTCCAACAATCATGGAGAAAATACCTGCAGTAAAGTATAGTATCCTCGCTGTGTCTTCCAAGCTTCTAGTTGTTGTGTCCCAGTTTGGATAGCTAGCTGTTGAGAGGACCCTGCCGACTGCAAGGCTAGATATACCTGTTGAGGATTCAGAGGAGCTGCCTCCCCAGGAACTTCGATCGCAAACGCCATAATGAAAGGGTATAAACTTTCACAAGATGTCAAAGAATACAATGATCTTCAAGAGATGAAGGAGAGTTGTGGTGTATTATTGAAACTGCGCCCCACCACGAGCTGATTTTCTTGAGGGTCTCCAAGGTTATTACTCCGTAAGGTTTAACTTTTTGTTCGAGCTTCTTTTTTCGAGTGACACTTCGCTTCAGCCTCGTCAGTATCAATGCTCCACCAGGATTCACCAAAACATGAGGTGTTGTTATTTCAACGTGAAGCAATGATTGTACGAAATTGACATTCGAGTTTCATATTGACTTATCTTCAATCGTCGTATGCATGTATGTTTGTATCAAAGTCATCCAAATTATGTTCAATCTTTGGAGCTTCGGATTTGGCACCTACACCATCCCATCCTCGAACATCTTTTGGACCCCAATACGAGTTCCCCTCGTCTCCCATTGCTTATGACGATATTATACATAAACACCTAGGGTATCATCAGGTTACATTTTATCCCAGACCATAAAAGGAAACGAAACGATTGTGAGGCCCTGGCAACAGCAACAAAATTTTCATCACGTATCAGCATCTTCATAATTCCCAACCATGACATCTCTTCCTTCAACCAGCAAAGCTCTGCGCTTCAGTACTCTTGCGGGCCCTCTTACCATCGAGGATCAAGACATCTCAACAATCCAAACTCCCAAAACTCTCTTAATCAAAGTACATTTCGCATCTATAAATCCCGTTGATACACAATTATGGCGGGCAGGTATAGTGTCTGTAGTCCCTGGCTCGAAAGGCATGGGACGTGATTTCTCCGGCACTATTGTAGCCATTGGAGATCAGGTGAAGGGGAATTGGTCTATTGGAGACGAGGTCTTCGGATTATTGTTTCAAGCTGTATGTTCATTCGTCTACTTGCGTATTTGTGACTGAATTGCTTGAGAATCACGATGTAGACATGGCTCATGGACAGGCCGGGAGGTATTGAGATTGGTTAATGAATGGTGGAATCTATTGCTGATGTGAATAGTTCGGCCAAGGAACATTCAGTCAATACATTGCTGTCAATCCAGCTTCGGACCCAGTGGTCAAAAAACCTAACTGTTTATCTCATGAAGCCGCTGCATCGATTCCTCTCGTTGCATTGACCATGTTTGCGGCTTTGGATTGGCTTCCCGCAGCTAGGAGTAATTCGCAAAGAAAAGTGATTGTATGAGGAGCATCAGGAGGATGTGGTTCATGGGCTGTTCAATGTGAGTGTCTCTTCACTCATTGCGATTTTGATATATTTTGAAACAATATTAACACATCTCCAAGTGGCGAAAAGCCTATACGACTGTCACGTCACAGCCATCTGCTCCTCCAAAAATATCGAGTATGTTAAGAGTCTAGGAGCAGACGAAATAATAGATTATACCTCCCAGCCAGTTTTACAGACATTAATCAACAGCAAAAACACTTCAACAGAATATGATCTACTAATAGATTGTGTGGGAGGAACAGACCTCATACCAGCTTACGTGCGTCCTCCCCTCCAGATCCCAAACACTCTCTTACCCCCTCCTACCTACCCTCTACCCCATAATACCTAACCCCCACACAGCAAACTCTTCTCCACCCCCACGGCGCCTACACAACCATCGTGGGCGACAAAACCGACGTGAAAGGACTCGGCGGACCCGTGACATTCTTCAAAAACCCCATTCAAATCTGGCGTTACATATCCGGTTACATATGGGGTCCTCGTTATGCCGTGATATCCCTGTATACCAAATCCGAGTATCTGGAAAAGATAGTGGGGTTAGCTGAGAGAGGAGAGGTACAGGTTGAGATTCAGGAGGTGATTAAAGATGCGTTGAATGAGGAGACGGAGGGGTGGATGAGAGCTATTGAGATTATTGAGAGTGCGAGGGTTAGGGGGAAGATTGTCCTGGAGATATTGTGACGTGGAGGGATAATTGTAGATTGTGTGATGATGATATACCGATTGGCCCTGATGATATATAACTCTCAATCCAGGAATTGGATTCAATCTTTGGTCCCTGTTGAGATGAATCACATTCACAAATACTGTTAATCACCCAGACTTAGAATGTATAACTTCAACCTGAAGATCCAGATGTTCAGTATCATAAGCGAATACATCTATCTTGTTGATGTAGTTGAAATATCCAAGCTTATGAGAACAACATACATTTTGAAATTGGATTTTTCAGCCACAATCTTCTATCTCTTCTTTCACTTCATCCAAGCCATCTCTTTCTTTTCTTTTTTGCTCAATCCAAGACCCTAATTCTCTCCATATCTTCTCCTTTTCTGCAGGCGACAATGATGCTGCCAGTCCAGACGTACTAGATGCCACAAAAAGCCTAGCTCCTCCCCAAGAATCTTCACCCTTCACAACACCCAAATTCTCTTCTTCCGATTGCCATCCATATCTGAACTCATCCTTTGCCATAGCCTTTCCCTTCTTTACTCTCCACACACTTTCCCAAATACCCTTCCCAACCAATGCCACAACCTCCGGTCTATAAACTCTAATTTTCTCTTCCAACAAACTCACTCCCTCGTCCATTTCTTTTTTCGACAACTCCCCTCCATTTCTTGTAGGTCTTTCCACAATATTTGTATTCCCTAAAGAATATAACTCTGGCAACTTTACATCATCCTCCGCCTTTAAAAGTCGAGTGGTACAACCTGACGAATACAGTAGTTTCCAAAAACGATTAGAAGGATGTGCATAGGCGTGGCCAACTTGAGCGGTTAGTAAACCTGGATTAAGGCCTACGAAAAGACACAGGAGATTAGGTGTTATGACATCGGGAAGAAAAGAGAGGTGCGCATAGTGAGATGGAGGCTTGTAGCCTCCGCCAGCGCGGGAACGACGTTTTTTGGCCGGTGAGGGGTTGCTTGCTGATGAAGCGGAATGTGGTTCGAGGCTGCGTTTTAGAGGAGAAGGGTTTGCGTTTGCATACTTAGGAACTTCGATGGGACACATTGTAGGTGACTGCCTCTTTTGAACACTTGTTGGTGTAGGTGAAGTCATAGGGGAAGGCGTACAATCGCCACGCAGCTCCATTTCAATGAGTCGATCGTGCTGCTCACTCATTCCTTCTGGAGGGTTCCGTCTAGCTTCATTATGTGACATTCCAAATTTATGATTCCCATCTTCATGCATTGCTTTCTCAGACGATTTGCAACTCAAAGCCTCCAACCGGTTCCTTTTGAATTCTGATTGAGAATCTGTTGTCAAATTGGAAGCTTCGGTATAGAGTCCCTGTTTCAGAGAAGAAAGGGCTGGTTTTGAGGTTGATGCTTCTGACAGAAGATTCCTGGAATTCATTTGGGGACTTTGTCGGCGGGGGCGTGAAGATGGATTTGCAGAGTATGTGAATGAGGAGAGATCTAATTTGCCTTGAAAGCTTGGTGCTGTTATGCTAGTTGCAGCATCTGCTTCCATCTCCTCTTTCTTGAAGTATTTGGAGTTCAGTTGTTTGCCCATATTGTTGGGCTACCGATATAATCTTAGGGTGCTGATGAGCATGCATGTAGATGTGCAAGATATATCTGCCGGATCAGTATTTTAAGTGAGAATAGCAATGACGTCTGTCGGTACAACGAATTCTCCAGAATAGCAATTACCATAATTGCGATACGAATAGGATCAACACGAAGAGGCTCGTGTTGTGTATATCTGTAGCTACTTATCAATATCCTCAACATGGGGAAAATGCATGAAAGAGTCCGAATGCGTCGTATCGAATAGAGACGAAAGGAACGATACGATACCCAATTAATATAAATAGAATGGTAAGTTGTTCTAGCGACCCTCATTATGACGGTGAGTGAATGGTGGGGCTGGGCTGTGCGGTCCCTTCCCTCAATAAGACACATAGAAACAAAAAAGCTATATAAATTCCATTTCCCCTTATTTACTCGATTCTTGAATTTGTCCATTTGAAAATCTTTCATCTCCTACATACTACGATACCATTCTTTACATCATACGGAATCATGGCATCCGTTCAAAAAGTACTCGATACATTGCACATGGGAGGCAAGGCACAAGCTGCCCCTCCTAAAGAGCCCAGCTCCACCGAGCTTGAACAGCTCAAGGAGAAGTATACCAAAGCAAAACAAGACCAAGTTTTTGCATTTTACGATACTCTCGAAGTTGCAGAGAAAGCTGCTCTCTACGAACAACTTTCCAATTTCGACCCTGAATATATAAACAAAATCACCGACGCAGCTCTAAACCCACCCAAAACCCAAGATGCCGACAAAGAAACTGGCCTCGAACCACTCCCTGAATCTGCGACTGCCAGTATTCTCGATTCAAAAGCTGAAGATATTGAGAAGTGGTATGAAGCGGGTTTGGATTTGATTGCTGAAAACAAGGTTGCAGTGGTACTTATGGCTGGTGGCCAAGGAACCCGTTTAGGAAGTTCAGCTCCAAAGGGCTGCTTCAATATTGGTCTACCTTCCGAAAAATCCCTCTTCCAAATACAGGCAGAACGTATCCGCAGAGTTCAGAGATTGGCACATAAGAAGGCTGGTTATGCAGCGGATAAAAAGGTGGTGGTTCCATGGTATGTGATGACCAGTGGACCAACTCGAGGACCTACCGCAGACTACTTTGAGGAAAATAAATACTTTGGGTTGGAAAAGGAAAATGTTATTATCTTCGAACAAGGTGTCCTTCCTTGCATTTCGAATGACGGTAAGATTCTTCTGGAGAGTAAGGGTAAGGTTGCTGTTGCACCGGATGGAAACGGTGGTATCTACCAAGCCATCGTCACATCAAATGTTATGTCTGACATGACCAACCGGGGTATTCAACACATTCACGCTTACTGCGTAGACAACTGTCTCGTCAAGGTAGCAGATCCAGTATTTATTGGATTTTCAGCTTCTAAAGATGTCGATATTGCTACAAAGGTTGTACGAAAGAGAGATGCCACCGAATCTGTTGGTCTGATCCTTCTCAAGAATGGCAAGCCAGATGTTGTTGAATATTCTGAAATCGACAAGGATACTGCTGAAGCTAAGGATGTCAAGCAACCAGATGTCTTGAAGTTCAGAGCAGCAAATATCGTTAACCACTATTACTCTTTCCGATTCTTGGAATCGATCCCTCAATGGGCCCACAAATTACCTCACCATGTTGCAAGAAAGAAGATTCCTTACGTGGATACTGAGAAGGGTACAACTGTCAAACCTGAGAAGCCAAATGGTATCAAACTTGAGCAATTTGTCTTCGATGTGTTCCCAATGTTGGAACTCAACAAATTTGCCTGTATGGAAGTCAAACGTGAAGATGAATTCTCACCACTGAAGAACGCGAGGGGTACTGGTGAAGATGACCCCGACACTAGCAAGAAACATATTATGGATCAAGGAAAACGATGGGTACAAGCTGCAGGTGCTACTGTTGTCGGTGAGAGTACCGATGATGGCGTCGAAGTTTCTCCATTGATCAGTTACGTAAGTCATTCTTTCACAAGTTCCATACTCTTCAATTCAATCAAGCTAACACGTTAATAGGGTGGAGAAGGATTGGAGAAGTTGAAGGGTCAGACCATCACTGCCCCAGCCGTTTTGGAGAAGGAGCTGTCATAGGTACCTTAAAAAGGTCAGATGCACAATTTAGGAACTTTTTGGTTTGGCTATACGCCCTGATAGCAATATTATTATTCAATACAAGCGAAATGTTTTGAAGCGAGCTGGATAACTAAAAGTACTACCTGCTAATACAAGATATCAATAACACTAGAATATTTACTGTGATTGTAGTGACTTGCCAATACTTGCCATATCCGAGGAGAACATTAAATCAGCCATCTCAGCCTCTTAGGTGAGAAACAGCTAAGACTTCAGAACAAAGAAATGCTTCTAGTGTGCATCCTAAGCCTCTGCTGAACTAAAAGGACAAGCCTTGCTTGATGACAATAATTTGCCTCCACACGACGTATACTTCTTGAAAGATTTTCTAGAAGATTTCTTGTCCAGTAGTAATGCATTCGTTCATCACCCACTCGCCACCGTGGAAGAACTACCGGCTATAACCACCAGTCCAGATGATCAACCCAGCGAGCCTAAAGTTGTCGGATCTTTCTTCCGTGGTGCGTGGGTATGTGTGTGTCACGTGGTGGGATTATACGATGGATTACACAATGTACCGTGTGTGTGGATATTGGGAAGAGAAGTGCATAAAGTGGGTGGAGGATGAAGGGTAGAGTGGATGAAGTGGAGATGGAACACTGGGCAATGCTGGTGGAGTGGCGGCAGGCGGTGTGCTACTGGATATGCTTAATTTTGAATCTGTTTTGTTGGTACCTCCTTATGGGGATTGGACTATCTTGGTATTGAACTTGGTATAGGTAGGTATGGCATGGGATGTACTTTCAAGGTTATGGTTATGGCTAGGTATTCGTATTCTGTGCGTCTATCTATCATCATGATGGGAGGAAGAGGGAAAGATTGGTTAGTTCGTGCTCTTCTACAACTGATATCTCGTCGTCGTCGTCGTCTTTGCCTTGCGAGGCAAGAAGAAGTTTATGCTCATCAAATCACATACCGTGTATACATGTCGTAGAGGACGAGTAAAGAGTAAGAAGCCGGCAACAACATCTGCCAAGGTACCCCGTGGCACTGTTAGGCAGAGCAGAGCACCACTCAAAGGGGTCTGAGAGAAACCAGCCCAATTGGTAGGTAGGTCTGTAGGTATCCGGCACATGCTATCGTACATATATACTAGTGGAGCAGTGAAGTTGATACCCAAGAGAGCGGTGGAATTTGGAATTTGAATGTGACGGATGGGCTGGGGTGAGGCGAATCATAAGGCACATCTTGTTCGTCGATATGTATGCAGGCAGGCTATGCATCAGAAACAATCGGGTCCCGGTGTTTTGTTGTGGTCGTTCATTCGTTCATTCATTAATCGGAGAATGGAGACTAGACTAGGTGCTAGGTACATTCGGAGAATATTTCAATGATGTACGCAGTAGCTCTAGATAGAGTAGAATGGAGTGGAGTGAAATAGAGTAAAATAGAGTAGAGTGAGTATATATCAGCCGGACATATCTCGCCTTGGATTTTTCTGCTTGGAAGTTGAAGTTCGCAAGTGAAGTTCGCAAACACATCGGCTCCAGCATCACTATCACTATCACACTCACGAACCGTGAAACAAAGCGCATTCTTGGAAACTTTTAAAGTTTGACTCACATACCTACCTTTTGATTTATTGATCTGTGGACTTGCTTGGTGTCTACATCTTCATCTACATCTACATCTACATCTACATCTACATCTACATCTACTCGTATCGATATTACAGACTTATCGAATACGTTTTATTTGACGAGCAAGAATAGCATTTTCAACTGCTCTTTTCTTTCTCTCTTTCTTCCATCCTGCACATATCGCATTACGATAACACCGAATTCCATTATCTCAAACCTAGCCATCCATTAATCAATTATCACAAAAAACAGCAATAAACATTCTCATCCAACTAACCATGAGGACAAATCTCTAGACCGTAGCACTGCTACTCTTCTCCTCCACTCCCTCATTTGCGCATCCGCAATACATTCCTTCGGCGGAATTGATCACACGCGATGCAGACGCACAACCTACAGCCGAAGCCGAAGAATTTATTTACTATTCGCGCGAAGAGAAACGGGGTGGCGATTTGTTTAAACGTAAGGGCGGAGGAGGCGGTGGCGGGAAAGGAGGAGGGGGAAGCTCGAGTGGTGGAAGCTCGAGTAGTAGTAGTGGAAGTAGTAGTAGTGGAAGTAGCGGAGGCAGTTCTTCTTCAAGGTACGTTAACAGCATTGTTCTTATTTTTAATTCTGCGATCTATGGAATGGAATGGACGGATGTGAGGAGAGGTGAGGTGATGCGAAAGAATTTTGAGGAGGGAAAGAAGGGGCCATCTCGGTTTTTGGGGGTAGAGCACCGAAATTCAGTGTTCGGGAGGAATATACTGAATGGAATTCAAAGAATCAAGTTCTAACATGTTAATAAAATAGTTCTGGTTCTTCGTCTGGAAAAGGAGGAGTCACATCCTCTTCTTCTTCAGTGGGTGGCGCTACGAAAGCTGGCTCGGGTCCCGCGCCCGCTTATGGTGGTGGGAGATATGTATGTGCCTTTCTTCCAAGATTCAAGTGTTGAAGACTGACGTGAAACAGTATGGCGGAGGAGCAACAACCCCATATTCATCAGGAGCTCGCTCACCTCTGGGAATCGCTCCCATCTTCCTCGGTGTAGGTCTCCTATCCATCTACCCCGGTCTCTGGCTCTATGGCGCCTACAGCTATCCATACCATAATTCCTATGCCTTCCGCAACCACTCAGCTACTCGCAATGGCACCAACACTACATCTACCTCTGTCGTAACCCGTCAAGAATCAGACACCACGGGTGTGAACCAGAAAAAACCAGTCACATGTCTCTGTGCCGCGTATAGCGAGTGCGGATGCGACGATAGCGGAAACTCGACATTCCTGGATCAGATAATCGGAGATGGAAACTACGCCGCGTTGAACAAGACGTTGGTCAATGTGGCGGATGTAAATGGCACATCGACGATTCTCATTAATGGTACGTTGCCTAATGGAACGACTGCAAGTGGCGGGTCGAATTCGGCGGCTGGGAGGACGATCGCGGAAGGTTTGGGTTGGTGGGTTATGGTTGCGACGGTTTTCGCCACTTGTTTTGCCATCTGAGGTCCTGCAGATTGGGGAATTGGGACAAATCAGGGATGAGTCTCTCAAGATAACTTGGGTTTGGTTTTTTCGCAGTACACTTGCAAGTCGCATGGAGAAGGAAGATACAGGATTTCATTGTATATTTTCAACACACGAATATGGGCGCTCTCATTCTTCTTTTCTGGCGTCTGAAAAACGATGGGCTTGGAATGGAATGGAATTAATGAATGAATTAGGAAGATGGGAGATGGGAGATAAAATTATGACACCCCATATTTATGTATTACTAGTATTAATGAGATAATGGCGGTCTGGGGATAAATTGATGGGATTCGGATGTTGGATGTTGGATGGTGGGTGAGGGAGTGATGGTGGATAGGTAAATAATCCACTCAATAGAAGATAATGTGAGGGTAAAGCAAAGCAAAGCAAGTAAAACAGCAAATGCAAAGATACGAAATAGTCATGAAATACATATCTAGACAATACAGATTGTGCGTTTTGATCTCGTAATCTTCATCTTAGTCTTATTCTACGTGGTGGTTGAAGAATAAAGAAGTGTGTCGAGTGAGGTATACGATACGAGTATGGGTTTAGTGGAAGAAGTTGGATGATCAGCTAGCTAGCTGGGTATTTGAAGTTCGGCGACTTCTTCATTATTCGGTTAAAGAATCGGTCGGACAGACAGAAGATAGATAGGTTTGGGATATCGTTTCGCTGATGTTTCTTTGCGTGAGAAATGTTAGATTTCATAAGTGCTCTTTTATTCTATTTTGGTTTGGGTTGGTTTGTTTTAATTCATCTCATCCTATTCTATTCCATTCTATTCTAACCCCCTCACGCTGATTCAAAATTCCTCGCTTTCCGTCGTCGTATCAACTCTCCCAACGGTATATCATCTTCATCTACAATATCCGCTTCTTCATCTACCCCATAATCTCCCAATCTATCGCCTTCGGAATTTGTCCAGCCTTCTTCTCCATCGAGTCCTTCTTCATATTCGCTTACGTTTTCTTCGCTTTCGTCTCCGTTCTCCTCCTCTTCGTCATCTTCTTCATAGTATCCATGTCCTGTATCATCTTTCTTCCAGCGCTTCAAATCCGCTTCTTGACGTTGTCGAAATGCATCTCGTTCTTCCTCTACACTTCCATAGACTTTCTCTTCCATCGGAATCGTTTCCACACCGCTACATCCCGCTCTCCTTCCCAACTTATCCGGATCTGGAGGTGGCCACATACCCACCCTATCATTAAATCCATTTTCCTCCCACGTCCCCGCACTCTCTACTCCTGGACCCCCTGCAAATGGAACAAACCATATCAGTATATTCGCGCTCCCCATCGCTTGCACAATATTCTCCCAAATGCCTATATCGAAGGGAAATTCCACTTTCTGCACCCGGACTTTGCGTCCGCCATTCGCATACACGTAGCCGCGCATGTTTTTCGTTTTCGAACGCTCGATAACCGCGTCGTGGCGTTCGATTTCCCAGGCTTCGATCATGTACATGTTTGTTGCGAGGGAGTAGGCGGTGCGGAGAAAGAGGAGGGACATGGCGAAGAGGGAGAGCCCGGCTGAACAACTGATTACGAAGAGCAGGGTGAGGGAGGTGGTTGAGGGTCCGAGGTAGGAGGGCAGGGAACTTTCGGAAATGATGTAGCTGATGCGGATGCAGAGGAAGTAGGCGAGGATGAGGAGGGAAAGTACGGCGTAGAAGAGGAAGCGGATGAAATGGGGAAAGGTGGTGTGGGAAACGCAGTTGTTGGTCCAGGGACAGTGGTGGTCCATTTTGGGGATGCAGCTAGAGCGTGTTAGTTGTGATACTTATTCGATATTCCAAAAGGGTAGAATGGAAGAGGGAGGCGCAGAGAGATATACCGTTTACATTGTTTACAATGATGTGCTCTAGCCGGCTTCACCGCATCACATTTCTTACACCATCTCACATTTTCCCACTCGATTTTTTCTAAACCTTGACTTTCGCCAATAATCTTCTCGTCCCTCTCATTGCCCTCCTTTTCCTTCTCAATCTCACTCGCAACTTTATCAACCCATCCCTTCTCCCCCGGATCAACAGAACAAGTCTTCCAATAACACCATATCATAGCCCACGCACTTGCATTGAATACCACCGTTTCCCGGGTACCCAGAGACCCGGGCTCGAGATAATGGAATACGATCTGAGATCCATAAACGAGAAAGATCATGTGGAAATAACAAAATGGTTGTGCGAGATCGGTTATCTTGTTGATTCGACATTTGGATAGAGGGAAAAGACGCGTTTGCGTCATGGTGGAATGTGGCGGTTACATTAACTGATTTGCTGGTGTTGGTTGATATGGATATGGATATGGATATGAATATGGATGTTGAATCTTGAAGCTTAACTTAAATATCGGAGACCCCTAAATTCGTCGCATACGAGATTAACAATGTTAACTTGTGTATGTATGTAGCCTTACAGCCTCGCAGCACCCAAGCTCGGACTCCACTGTTTCTTCAATTTCACAGCCCGAGAATGACGCCAGGATGGAACGGACTTTTCTGCATACTTTGTCAGCTCGCTAACGATATCACGTGTCGCAGGGATTATTACACGACGCAGCGAAACGGACACACGAAAGGCCCGTCGGCATGACTTCTGCACTTCTTCAATTGTCAGTCTCGCACGTACAGAAGAGGTTAGAGGAAATTCGAGCGTTGCAATGTGGTGTATCGAGGGAGATAAGTCCTTACGTAAAGAGAAGGAATCGGAGATGGCCTTTCCCGTCCGAATAAGCATTTTGGACAAGGTGCAAGTGCATTTTTTGTCCATGGGGATGGAGTTGAAAAGTGGGCTCTAGAACTAAAACCGTTGTTGGGACTTGGGACGGAGGAATTGATAGTTCGATAGACTGATGAGAGGCTGAAGTGGAGTTGAGATGGAGTGACGTGGTTGGTGCAGACGTAGTTTTTTTGTCTCCCTTGGAATTGCGATTTGAAATTTCCATATTTTGATGATCTACCAGGATTCTACACGTCAGTCTCTTTTTCCTTGAGATCTGGCTGGAGGACTGGATGGTTATATAGAGTTGCTTGTCCGAGTTTGCGTTTTGAATTACATCTTGTTCTGTATAAATAAAGTCAGCTTTATACTCTGTTGGCAAAGTTTTTTCTCTATCCATACGTTCTTGCAGTACTTGGGCTTTCATCTTTCGCTATCGCATTGATCTCCTTGTGTGCTCATCATATCAAGTTTGGTATCTTCAACCATGAACGAGTCCACGAAAACTCCAAACTTGGAGACTTCCGCAATCACACCACCGATGACTTCTAGTGCTAGTGGTTCGGATCTTCCTCTCAGTATCCAGGAGAAGCCTGCTACTACAGATGCAATTATCGAAGAAAAAATCGAATTCAAACCAACTACAGCCTTCATCCTCGCTTTCTCTTCCATATGTCTCATCACTCTCGCCGCCGCACTTGATGCCACCTCTCTCAGTATCGCGCTCCCAATCATTACCTCGAAACTTGGAGGAACAGCCATCGAAGCTTTTTGGTCTGGCACATCGTTCTTACTCACTTCTGCGGTATCTCAGCCTGTTATTGCGGGGTTAAGTCATGTATTTGGGAGAAAAGAATTAATACTTGGTTCGGCTTTATTCTTTGGTATCGGTAGTATCCTAGCGGCCGTGGCAAATAATTTTACTTTGATGTATGTGTTGCCTCAGATTGGGTTGAGTAATATTTGCTAATGGTGAAAATTTAACAGGCTGGTAGGAAGAAGTGTTCAAGGCATTGGAGGAGGAGGAATCTTGGCTTTGGGTGAGATTCTCATCACGGATTTGGTTCCTCTTTCCGTCAGAGGTGCTTATTTTGGTTATATGGGTATGAGTTCCTTCTTCACCTATATCATCATATCAACTGACGGTAGAAACAGGCAGTATTTGGGCTATCGGAAGTGTTGGTGGTCCATTGATGGGCGGGGGCAAGTCTTCTTCCATCCTCTTACACACACTCGTCTAACTTCTTCCTCTAGCTTTCGTAGAAGATGTCTCTTGGAGATGGATCTTTTGGATCAATATCCCCATCATCGTATCCGGAGCAGTCGCAATCATTATATTCTTGAAAATTACACGCACGCCAGGAAATCTATTAGCGAAAGTCAAAAGATTCGATTGGTTTGGTTCAGTCATCTTTGTTTCTTCAACAATATCTTTCTTGATTCCTATAACATGGGGTATGAATATCTGTTCCAATCCGTAATTTATATCGCTAACAATACTAGGTGGTGTAATGTACGCTTGGGATTCATGGAGAGTACTCTTCCCTCTCTTAATGGGAGTGGCAGGTTTAATCGGTTTCTCCTTTTATGAAAAGAGACTCTCCGATCGCGCATTCGATTCTGAAGGTGAACTTCTGCCAGGAGATAATGTCGAGCCCATTATTCGTTTCAGTATCTTCGGTACATGGTCATCGATTTCTATATACTTTCAAACAATGGTTCATGGAATGGTCCTTTGGTCTTTGTTGTACTATCTTCCCTTGTATTACGAAGCTGTTCAGGGATATACACCTATTATCTCTGGTGTAGCTGTCTTACCCGAAACTAGTTTCGTTGCTGTAAGTCACAAAACCCCTTTCTCTCCAGCTCCCCAAACTTACTAACACATCTCCAGCCAATGTCAATAGTAGTCGGTGTCCTCGTCGCTAAAACAGGCCGTTACAGATGGGCACTCTGGTCCGGCTGGTTCCTCGCAACTTTCGGTTCAGGAATTCTCTATCTACTCAAACCATCCACTTCAATTGTGCAATGGGTATTCCTCAATGTTCCTATCTCAATCGGCACGGGAATGTTATTCCCAGCTATGTCACTCGGAAATCAAGCCGCTTCCCGTCCGCAAGATGCAGGTCACGCAGCTGCTTTCTACTCATTTGATCGTGTGTTTGGTCAAGCGATTGGTGTTGCTATCGGAGGTGTTGTGTTTCAAAATCAAATTAAGGAGAAACTTCTCGCCTATCCACTTCTTGCTAGTATGGCAACAGAATACAGTAAAGATGCAACGGCATTGGTGCAATTGATTCAGAATATGGACGAAGGATTAGAGAAGACTCAATTGAAAGAGGCGTATGCGGATAGTTTGAAGATGATTTGGATTGTCATGTGTGCGTTATGTGGGGCGGCGCTGGTGTCGAGTTTGTTCGTGAAAGGATATAGTTTGGAGGTGGAACATAAGACGATGCAGGGGTTGAAGGAAGAGCAGAAGAGAGATTTGGAGACGGTGGGAGAGAATTGAGGGAGGCTGTGGGTTCATGATTTAATGATTTTGGATTTAGGCTTTTTAATTTCGGGGAGGTTCTTGGTGTGATATGGTAGATATGGAATGGTATTTGGGATATATAGAGTATAGGTTAGACTCATATATGAGGGGAAGGATGGTGATTTGGTCCTCACTTTTCACTACGTAACTCGGAATATTTAGTAGAATAATGTTAATTTTATTTCTCTCAAGATTCTGAAATGTTCACACGAGTAAAGTCTCGATATTTTATATTGCGAGTAGACATATAATAGCCATATTACTCATCCCAACCCATAACATCAAATAGCATAATCAAAGTTTTCAACATGAGGATCGAAGTGACATTCGTTGTTGCTTCTTGGGTGTATAACTAATGCATATCTTAAAAATATCAGAATATCAGAATATCAGAATAGTTCTTGTTGTGAATCCGTCACTGGATGTAACCAAGCCAGGCCTCTGTTTGACGATACCTCATTTGCAGAATTGCGGTACTTATTCATGATTATAATTATAGTATGGTATCATATTCCATGTGCACTTCCATTGATATTGACGGGAGTAAGTGCCGGTATGTAGTATACGAAGTATAGTTCTTGGTACAAATAACCTCAAATACCTCTCCGAAATTTAGCCATCAACTTTGCTTTACTTTGTGGCATCAAACTTACATTCAGAGTAAACATACTCCTCAGATGAAAGTCCAATTCCACACTATCACGATATCTCATCGCCTACGCCTCGATATCAAATTCAAGTCGCACTTATTAATAATTACCATTATGTAGTCTAGATATCCAAGTCGAACATCCAAGCTGAAAACATTACACAGCATGTCCCAAGAAAAAAAACCGAGCCAATCAAGCGAACTTATGTGTTCCACACCAATAGGGGTTTCAGCTACCCCACCACGAAACGTCATCATCTGCATGATTCCCCTCCTTGAAATCCAGCGCTGATGATCCAAATTTCAGGGTTACAAAATATATTAAGCACCTCTGCTCTGCGAACTTTAACAATCTGTTTCTTCTATCATATTATACAAATAACACAGCGAAATCTAACACTTCACAAGGAATTCTATCATAAAACTCAAAAGTAAGTTCTAATCAAGAGATACTATTAGGATGTTGTCTTTTGGTGAAAGCTTTTAGGGAGCTCTAATCTTACCCCGCATAAGCCTTCTCAACAAAACAAAGCATCTTCTGTTCTTGGGTTCTTGACTGACTGACAGTATTGCCTCTATAGCATTTCTCAAATAAACAAAACTTAAACCAAACAATAGCAATCATGTCTGGCTACGGAAACGAAGGCTACGGAGGTCAACAAGGTGGAGGATACGGAGGTGAACAAGGTGGAGGATACGGAGGTGAAGGTATGATCACAACCTTGAGCATGGAGATGGGGGGCTAAGGAAGGAGAATGCTAATTCGAATTTGTAGAGAGGAGAGAACACGGCCGCAGAGATGAGGAGGGCTATGGTGGACAACAGGGTGGTGGATATGGTGGAGAGGGAAGACAAGGCGGCGGATATGGCGGTGAAGGTATGTTTCCTAATATCCTTTTTTTTTTGCTACTCTATGTATACAGCATAAGCTTACAGATCCACACAGAGAGAAGAGAAGGTCACCACGGTGGACCAGGAGGAGCATTCGGTGGCGGAAACTTTAACGAAGACCGTCGTCAAGGAGGTGGAGAAGCCCAAGGCTATTACGGAGGTGGTGGACAAGGAGGACAAGATGAAATTCGTCACGGCGGTCGCGATGAGAGATATGGAGGAGGTGGAAACAACTCATACGGAGGCGGTGGGGGATATGGTGCCGACGATGAGGATCTGAAGGGCGCAGCCCATCATGCTCAAGAACATGCCGGTGATTCTGGAGATTCAAGCTTGTTCTCCAACGTTTTGGGTTATTTGGGCCAGAACAAGCATAATATCGGTAATCAAGATGTTGATGAAGAAGGTATGTCATTTCAAATACACTACTACTGTCTAATTTACAAAAATATACTAACACTATGAAAACAGAAGCTGTAAATTCCCACAAACAATACTATGGTGGTGGCGGCTCTTCCGGTGGTTCTTCAGGATCTTCATCTAGTATGGGCAGTGCTGCGGCAATGCAAGCACTCAAGATGTTCAATGGTGGTTCATCCGGAAACTCCTCGTCCGGAAACTCTCAAAACGCTTTCGTTGGAATGGCAATGGCACAAGCCAGTAAATTATTTGATCAACAAAGTAGTCAGGGAAATGTCTCTTCAGGTTCTTCCAAGGAGAGCGTTGTTCAGCAAGCTGGTGAAATGGCTCTTAAGATGTACATGAAGAGTCAGGTTGGTGGAAGCTCTAGTGGAAGCTCGGGTGGTATGAGTGGATTGATGGGATTGGCAAGTAAATTCATGTGAGGGAATTGTTTACATGGATGGATGGTTAGGTACTAGGATCGGAGGATCGTTTATGATATATTATGACAGTATAATTTGATGAATAAAGCAATGAAATACTTAGCAGCTAGAGCGACTTGAAATTTTTCTATCAGTTATCGTGTGTATATACTTAAAGAAACAAATCTGATTCATGATAGGCCAATTAGTCGGCTTGGGACGTCGAATCAAACATTTACCAAAGAATTTTGTTGGGCCAGCATTCTCATAGAAGAGAATGAAGTTGCTTTCATAGTTTCCATTACTACTTTATTTATCTCAGTTGTAGCACTTTTTTTCCTCTCTTATGGTAGAAATGGACATATAATTTTGATAGCTCATGATGTGAGGTCTCTAGCTGCTATAATGGATTTCGCTCCCCCCTTCGAATCTTGACTATGTTGTTTAAGGAAGAGGATCGGATATCTGAGAGTTTTGATGCGGGTTATTCTAGGAATGGGTAAAACGACTTGAGTATGCATGTATTGCGAAGACCTGTTAAGTTTAGCTTGTGGAAATGGAAACGATGTACTGGAAATCGAAGTAGAGAGTAAAAAGCACTCGTGGAGAATATTAGTTAGTCAGCATAATTGTGATTCACCAAAAGAAGAAGAAGAAGAAGAAGAAATATTGTTGATGAGATATACTCTCTACGTGTTGGGGGTTATGTATCAAACAGTGCAAGATGATCTGGAGTTCTTGACTGTGTTGGGTTTCTTTCGTTCGCGCGTTAGACTTTCAAGTTCAACATAGGATTTTGGGTCCACGCCTAATAACTCTAGATTATTAACAAATAGGAAACGTTGTATTGGAGAAGGGACTGCTAATGGGTTGATCAAGATTCATTTTGTGCTGTATCACGCCTTGATCGCATGCGCCGGCGAGAAGGGCTTCGCCATACCTTCTTGTGAGAGTATTGACCTATACATCGATTTCACATCTAATCATAATTCACAAAAATCCTTCCATCTTCAGGATGTATCAATCTGAAGAGTGCAAGATTTCCGTAGATTTCAGGTGACCTTGGCAGAATTATAAATCTCTAAGCAACTTTGTATCACAGAATGACTGTATCAGAGTGTCCCTATTAAGCTGGCACAATCAAAGCTATGCATAGTGCGATACGGGATGAACTCTTGTGAATGTCAAACGTATATGGAAGATTGGCATTTGATTTGTGGCTGAAGGCAAAGGACTACTTTCGCCTTATCAACCTAATCCAGCTGAGACAGTGAATAACCGAACCTAGTATAGCTACTCTAGATACATTCCTTCCATTATGAAGTTGTGGATTCAGTGCTCGATCTTATCATGTCGCAAATGGTGACTGATCACCTCCCACTAGATGTATCCAATTTTGGAAATTTTGGCTTTAGACTCATGGTTATGGAAGTGATAGGCGTTTTGGGGTGAAACGGACGTAAGGCTACTGAATGTCTCCCTGATCGAGTAGATCTATCCAACTTTTTGCATGGCATCTAAGAAAATTCTCACCAATTTTACATTGTATAGCGTTATGTTGGACGCACTATATAGAGTAGCGCAACATCATCACGTGAATTAAGTTTGACGCCTGCGCCTAATTCTTAGCGCCCATCGCAACCTTTTGGAACAAGGAAACCGAGATAAGACTTTCAATCCAAATATCTTCTGGATACCGACGAAAGTCCACCCCGACACCCATCGTGAGAAAGGATGTTTTCCTCTTCCGTTCGAAGAGCTGTTTTAACAGCACCGCCGCTACCGATAATCCTTCCTGTGCATAATGTCGCACCACGAGCCGCTACTTCTCAAGCCCTTTCATTCCGTTCCCACCAACGGAGACTATCCTCTTCTTCTTCGTCGAAACCTTCCAGTCCGGCAGATGGATCAAAGGGAGTAGCGGAGGGACAGGCGGTTCCCGCATCTCCATCACAAGCAAGACCCGATGGCGAGAAGAAAGCTGCGAAAGCGGGAAGACGAAAGGCAAAAGATGCTTCAACGGGTTCTGCGAACAAAGCCGATGCCATGCACAATCTACCCAGCGTGCCTAGTACCAGTCATATTGCGCCGAATCGTGAGTTTGCATACTTCTAAACTTGCACAGGAAAGGTTCTAACATATATATTGCAGAAATTGCCGCATCTGCATTCTTCTCCCTACACAGACCTATATCCCTCACTATGAACTTCCCCAAAGCCATTACCGACGAAGCGTTCGCCGCTATCTTTGCTCCACGAACACGATCAAATAAATCGCAAGACGTGATAGCCACCCTATCAAACACACTTCAAACACTTGACTCTGCAACCGGGTCCCTCAAACAACTTAATATTCAAGACCAATGGAACGAAGAAACAGATGAATTCCGCGCCGGCATCACTGCCGATTCCTATCGCGTTCAACATCTCGACAATGCCAACGAACTACCCCGTTCAATGTTCGCTCGCAAATACACACCCTTTTCCCCTCCACCCGCGCCCGTCCCAATGAGTACAGAGGAATCTCTTGCAGCAGGCGCAGAAGCTGCAGCCGAACAAGAAGAAGCGCAACTCCCCCAGCAACGTACCTACCACACCCTTCTTGCGATTACCGAATTCACGGATTCGGCCGGTGAAGTAACATATACAGCCGAAAGCGGCCCTATAGTATCTGAAGACCCACCTAGAAGTTATCTCGAGCGCACTAGAATGCGTCGTAGGGAGAGAGCGACAATGTGGGCTATTAGTGTGAAGAGACAGCGGAAATTGAAGATGAAGAAACACAAGTACAAGAAGTTGATGCGTCGGACGAGAAATTTGAGAAGAAGATTAGATCGTAATTAGTTTTCTTTTCCTGTTCATTATGCAGAAATGGAGACTATGATTATGATGAATCCATTTCTTTGGCTTGCTTTGGGGACTTCCGGCTCACTGACGTTTTGGAGCATTTTGAGGGATACATGCGTGCATATCGGGGTATTGGGTTTTCCTTGATCTCTATGGGGGTAAAGTAGGGTTCGTAGTGAGATTTAGAGACGGCATGAGACGCTACGGATGAGTAGCTAGCTAGTGGTTTTGATTTAGCATCAGCATCTTATAGTTTACGAGGGTGGGTCTTTATCATTAAGAAATTCCGCTTTCAAAAACGTACCGCTGCTCACTCGGTAACCCTTATTCCCTACCTCCCTTTCCATTCCAATGGTAGATCATATCTCTCTACCCCTATAGTTTATCCTCACTCAGAAAGCAAAGGAACAAATGTATGTACTTGTACTATCAATCAATAAATTTGAAATGAACTATGTATTGAAAACAAAACTTGTATACAAATAAAGCATTCGCGTTTCTATCTATGAAGAACCCTCTGCCCCACCCCTTTCTTACCCCCTAGACTATAAAACTAGCGATCTCTGTCTTTCTATATCAGAAAACGCTCTCAAGCACAATGCATACGATCAATACCGTGTCAACACAAACACAGGATTTTGTAGAAAATACCGCCTAACCTCGCCAAGTTGCATGTAAAGGACAATAGTTTCGCTTCATTTCTTCATTCTATCTGCTTTCCATATACTTCGGTCTCGCTTCTCTCATCTCGCCCTATCAGTCAAGAACTTTTATCATATGACATCGCTTGCTTTCTCGTTTACCAATCATCTTCGTCTTCTTTTTTAGTGTTCCCTTGCATTGCGCTTTGCCTCGCGCGTAAAGCTTCAGCTAGACCACCAGCTAAGCTTGGAGTGGGTGTGCTCCGTCCGCTGTTATTACCACTTCCATTACTAGAAATGCTCATTCCAGAATCGCGGGGTGCAGGAGGAGGAGCTGGTTTCCTGCCAGCTACTGGGCGTTTGGCGGGTGGCGCAGGCGGAGTAGGCTTGGAGCGAACCGCAGCACCATTTGCACCATTCATCTTCGGAGGTCCAGGGGGAGGTGGTGGTGTTGGACGAGAGGCGATTGGTGGTGGTACCACTTCTTCGAGGTAAGCAGTAGGTGCCCAGCCTTGACCACGGACATTCTTGGTGAGCCACCAACCTGTTCATTGTTAGTTTAATCGAAATTATCATGTAATCCTTGGACTAAGCTTACCATTTGTCTCCTTCTGGAGAACAGTCACTATCTCACCCTGCTTGAGAGAAAATTCATTGGCACTTTGTCCAGCAAACTCGTAAAGAACACGGTATTGAGGTTCTTTCGAAGCCGGAGCTGGGGGAGGAGCAGGTGGGGCAGGTGGAGGAGGTGGTGGCACAGCTCTCGTAGATTGTGCTGATTGCAAAGAAGGGTTTCTTGTGTGTACTGGAATAGAGGCTGCAATAGGGTTGGCCGTGGGTATCGGCGCGCGTGTCGGCATTGCTGCTGCTGCTGGTGTAGGTACAGGTGTTGCCGCAGTAGGTGAAGGAACTGGCTTGGGTGTTGGTCGGTTTCCATTCGTCAGTTTCGAGGGTCGTCCTCCTGGTCCTCCAGGCTTAATAAGACGCCCAGAGGTGAACGGTTTCGGCGCAACAGGCTTGCCTTTCGGCAAAGGTTTTGATCGCGAGGTGGGTGGCTCACCCGCTTGGGTGTGAATAGTTGCACTCTTGTAATGATCTTGAGCCTGTTGAGAGTCTTTGACCACCTTAATTAACTGCATTTTGTTAGGCTTCTTGGCATACTCGATCGAGTCTCCTATTTTGAGATTGAAACCGCCACCAGGCATTGCTCCTTGCATATGTGTAAACAGTTCGGTCTTAAAAACGCAAGTAAGAAGTGGATCCGCTTCCTGTGGTGAGCCTACGCCTAGGGAAAACCAATCATCCCGACAAGTCGATATGCTAACGAATTTGATAGCTCCAAGGGGAATGGCCTTTTCCACAGCAATTTGGACCTGCTTATTTACAAGCTGTTGACTAACTATATAGAACTTCGCCTTCGTCATGATGAAGATGCGAGGGCTTAGCTTACTTGATCGACCGAATTTTGTCTCGAGAATCTCACCACGGCAGGAGAAAATGGTGACTTCGTTCGCTGGCAAATTGATTGACCCGCGTATTTTTGATCCAGGCCCTGTGGTTGCTGCAATCCCAAGATAATCACCCATGAAACGTCTTGAACCTAGGAGACTGTATCTTCTTCTCTCTTTGCGCCCTTGGAGAATCTGGTGGCCCTTTTCTCTTAACTCCAGAAACTCTTTACCCTCTCTCTTCTTCCTGAACATTCTTTGAATTCGAGTGGCGGCCTCGATTCGAATTTGTAAGAACGCCCTCCATACACGTTGAATACGGGCAGCCATGTTATGCCAGTAGCGGTCTCGCATGTGTTCTAGTGCAAACAGAGTTTCAGGCGCCTTGATAAATGCCTTTGTCACACCCATTTGATATTCCTCAACAGGTATATTAGTGTCTTTCAGAATTTGCATTGCTCCAGTTTTTGAATCTCCTGTCCAGATGTAGTCGCCTGCATAGGAAGTTTTAGGAGAGAGTAGGTAAAATCGTTCAACGAATTTGTCGAATGTTTGACGATATGCAAATCCGGCACGACGAATACGAACGTTCTCTTGTAGACCAAGGTACTTGACTTGATGCAGAACATTCTTCTCGTTGTATTCCGTTGGTGATTTATTTTCGTTAGGCTTGATTGTACGGATATACGATGGCGTTGCCTTCATCAATGTCGCCACTAAATCATTTGCTGAGGCCTTTATTTTATCACCGGCAGATGGAGGCTGTTTTCTGTTGTCCTGATCGACTTGATGGGGAAATAATTCATGAATGAACTGATTTTTGCTTTGTCCAAACAGGTTGAGTAAGCCCTTAAGAAGTTGATCCTTATTCTTGTCGGTAATTCCCTCTACTGTATAGCTCACATCACCAGCATAATGCTTGACAATGAAATTGCCTTGTCGAGGGGTAAGATGAGGATTCGACATTCCGCTAATTGCCTGCATGAAAGTACGATCACATGCAGCTGGATCGGCATGGGCTGTCTTTGTTGCATCTTTCATAGCGGAAAATATACCTGGTGGTCTCATAGATTCGATCAAATCACAAACAATCTTGTTGTCAAAGTACTTGATTGGCGTCCATTGAATCTGTTCCCGGGCATATTCCTCTTGTTCAGTCTTCAATGTTAGCTGAATGAAGATCTGTTGCAATTTCTCATTGACATAGTTGATACACAACTGCTCGAAACTGTTCTTCTCAAAAATCTCAAAACCATAAATATCGAGAATACCTATCGAGTTCGATGTCGCTGACCGAGCAGTGAGGGATTTGTTGACACGCTCGACAATCCAATCGAAGAGGTTGTTGTATATTGCTTTAGCAAGAGCATCCCTCGTGGCCAGCGCTTGAGGAACATTCGCGGGTGATTCGATAACTTCCCCGTTCCGAGGAGTAAGAATTCTAATAGTGATAGCTTGAATAACGTGGCCTGCATCACAATCCAGTAGATATGCCAGGAAGTCAACAACTGATTGATCAACAACTGCAGCATATCCATTTTCATCTTCACGAAATTGAATATTTCCAGTCCACAAGATAGCAGCTAGCATACGGAATATCTCGTCTTGTTCAGCTTGCGACAAACCGATAATCTTCATGGCATTTAAAGTGTCCTGATATTCGGCAAGATCGTCAATTCCATCAACATCGAAGCACCCGGCTTTGCTTGTGTAAAGATACTGCGACGGTTGCTGGATACCATAATTCTCCCTGTATGCTTGCGAAGCCCCTTTGGTAAATTGGTAGAAAATGTGGAAATTCCGCTCGTCCTTGATTTGAGTGACTACTCTCGTCTTCTCGAGAAGGTAGTTTGTTATATCCGCGCCCACCGGTTCTCCTTGCGCATTAAACTGCAATTGGAGGTATTTTCCGAAACGAGAGGAATTGTTGTTTCGTAATGTTTTCGCATTACCGAAAGATTCTAGCAATGGATTCGTCGCCAAAACCATATCCTTAATCTCCTGAATGGATGAGTTACTGCCTCCAGAAACATTGGCTATGTATTGCATGATTCGCTTTGCTGCCTCGGTCTTTCCCGCTCCAGATTCTCCTGAAATGATAACACATTGATTATCTTTATAACCATTCATATTATAGTATGCAGATTCGGCAACGGCGAAGACATGAGGTGGCATCTTAGAAATCTGTTAGAGACGCTGGTATCAA
The DNA here is from genome assembly GCA_004379285.1 of Botryotinia calthae. Taxonomy (NCBI): domain Eukaryota; kingdom Fungi; phylum Ascomycota; class Leotiomycetes; order Helotiales; family Sclerotiniaceae; genus Botryotinia; species Botryotinia calthae. The sequence goes on from PHWZ01000044.1 coordinate 105,987, forward strand.
CGTGTGGGTTTGGTGTTCACTAACCTCCAGCCGATTCTTGCCTTTGTAACTATCCAAGACTGCATCTGTGTAAATTCCCACTGTGAAGCGTTAGATGCTTGAGCTCGAAGAAGCTGTGTTTTACTCACAATCTCGAAAAGGATTGACAGAAACAAGCACATGCCCAATGTATGTCTACATAAAACTGTTAGTACTCGTCCTCTTCGGGAACCCTCCCGTGTCCGTGTTCACTCGTCGCGAAGAGAGAGGCCATACATAGATTTCCCTATTATCGAATCTCTTCTTGAGATTCTCGTTGATTGCTTCATTAGAGACCTTACTGATCAAAGTAAGATCCGACACACCAACTTCCTTCTTCTTGGTTGTATCGAACTGGGCTTTCTGGATATTCGGCTTCCCCGACGGGGCACTCTCTGCGGCAGAGGCATTATTGTTCCCCTTCGGACGACGACTGATGCCCTGTTCCAATAATTACTGTCAGTTATGCCAGCCTGTTTAAGGATGTAAGAAGGCCTTTATTGTTCCATACCATTTTGAAGTTGAGTCGACCCTGGTTATCAACCCCCCTTACAGGCGCAACGGTCCGCGCTGATGACAGTAGATCTCAAGGAGTGAGCTTTGGCACAGCGAATGTGAGAGAAACTGCATGCAAGAGGCTATCATAAAAGGACCAGATTCGCACACTCAATGCACAGATTTTGGCAGTTGGTATATCGTCAAGTGTCAATAATTACTTCGAAATCGTCACTTGTAGATAGATGATCGGCTTCGCTACGAAACGCCCGTTCCAATCAACAAGCGCTAATTCGGAACGGTAAAACTTAAGGCTTTAAACTTCCTAATTAGTGGACTCAGCCTTCTTGACCACGCATTCTTTTTCTTTCCCTTTCGCCGCTTGGAAAACTTACGAGGCATCAACAAAGACTTGAGTTGACATCTGTTTGCTCCCTTCTCCATACACGAAGAAACGAGACCTCATTACTTTACACATCTGAAGGCAATAACACTAACTTCAAGCTTTACATGTCATCATGCTGCGATGGAGCACGTATGGAGCCCACGGGGAACGTGGCATTTGTTATAACATTGGTTGCATCGATTTGATCCACTTGGCAAATTATTAATACTTTGATAGACATCCAAAAATAACCATTTATCCTTTCAACCCCTCGGCCAAACATGTGTTTTCATGATATCAATTCACCGGTGTATACTGCGAGATCTGTCTGCTATCGTGGAATGGGGTTGTTCCATGCTTGTTGCTCTCAGCGCTCTTGTCTATCTACCTAGCATTGGATAAAAGCTCCTGGCTCCCGCATTGCTATCGTCCAATTGCTCATTTCCATCACTCCTGCTTTTCATGCGAAGAATCGATCCAGCATATACAAGTGAGTTTGCCGCCAATTTAACTCTCCTTTTTAGGAACTCTAACCCATGTTTGGACAAATTGAAACTATATCATGGTCACATTGTTCAAGCCATACCATACATGCAGTCTTGCACTCTCATGTGAGATTTTGTACGAACGACGGGTATCGATCATTAATTATCTCGGTGGGCAGGGCCAGTATTGCAGTCAGTTCTTAATGGGAAGGGCCAGTATTGTCTTGAAAATCGCCCGTCCTAAAAGAAGGGTTCACAGGACTCTTGGGGTCCATATATCATCTATAGCCACGCCAAATGTGATCGCATATTCATGAAGTCACAACTTCCTCAACATATAACTGGCTGCTGAGTATGGCGTTCTTCGAACAAGCATTGAGATCTGGATCGTTGTCTACCGTGAATATACGTAACTGGCCGTGTTCAAACGCTTTACCGACAACGATGTGTGGCATTTTCGGAATCTTCAACCCTTTCATGCAGGGCAATCTTCGGTTTGTGATGTACTCTAGTGATCGAAAATGCACCTGTGGTCGTGGTGTATATTTATGCCATTCGCCGATGCCGAGGAAATGATGAAAGAAGATATTGATCCACTCCAAGTCTCGGACTCATATCTATATACAGATTTCCAATCGGCACATCGTGTCTCCGTTGTATGAACCATTTGTCGATGAAGCAAGATCTACATCTTGTAAGTTATGGTTAATCAAGTCACAGGGAATATACTTTCATCGACGGCCCCTAGATGGACGTGCACTTGTTGACGAAATGCTGTTTCTAAACCCGTTCTGAAACGACACAGAATGTCGGCTCTCCTACCTCGAATCTAGCAAATAATTTTTACCAGTTACATTTGAGTCGATGTTTTTTGCCAACTGACTGTTCCAATCTCGAGTTCTTCTTTGTTATTGTTTCCCCAACGAACACTGCGCCGATAAGGCATATGATACACTCACCTCACTGCATGGCTGACTTTGTACTGTGCCCCCCGTTTGAAACAGCTACTGTCACGTGACCTAGTCTCACCCAGGATAAGGTTTTGCATTTTTCGGACCTGCAGGAACGGCGAAATGGCTGGAAAACAAATATCACTGAAGTATACGTACCGAGTTGGACGAACATCAAAGTTCGGACGGCAATTTCACTCAATGACGGTGTATTGTTACCTCGGTACTTGTACTTGTACTTATGAACGCCCAGATACCATTCACAGATCGAATGGCATTATTTCTGACTGTAACATGGACTTCGCCATGATTACCTTTCTGTCTAGCCCTAATTATGGGCCCAGACTCGATTAAATGCCTACCAGCCCGGGACCCAACGTTTAGTTCAGCTAGCCATATATGACAGCTTCGTGCGATGACACTCTATTGGAACAAAGTTCCATTATTATGCCAAAACGATTGAGGCAAAGACTGATTGTTGCAGACCTATGGCTACGAGGTCGACTGACTACATCGTACCAATGCAATCTTACATATACTGGCTCGCCTGCTCTAGTACATGAACGATGTCACCATAAATTCAAGTTCTGTAATTCCCCCGTCATACACCCCCATCCGGACGTAAATTGCTAGTTCGCCCGAAAATGGTTACCCCTTAGTCTCTTATCTTCAAACAAGGGCAAAAGTGCTCGACGCAACAAGCGTTGATATCTAACTCAGTTTGCTTCCTGCAGTGAAGCTACGTTGTACTGGCTCATGTATGGAATCTTAGGTTGGTGGATCCATGTGAGCTATTCTGGTAAAAACCCAGAGAGAGACCTTCTGTGGAACGAGGTACCAGATGGATTGATGCAGACGACCAGGACTCGTGCATAAGTGCTGCTTCTATCGATGCTTTCATCCAATCAAATACGATTGTCAAGCGCCTGGGGTAGCTTGATACCCTTGCTGTTCAGACACGGGTCACAGCAGCCATTCTCAATATAGAAAACCTCGACTTCGACTACGACTACGACTACGACTTTGATTTTTTCACTTCTATTTCTTTCACAAAATCCATTCACTCATGATCCCCCAAAAATCAGTATCGGCCTTGGTAATGAAGTAACATCATATCACGGAAATTCAACAAAATACTTATAAATCCATTGAAATCTCCCGATCGACCAATTGATATTGCAAAGAGAAGAAGTACGGTAGACGAATCTGGTCCCCTCTCGCGTCCCTGTTCAAACGTCTACATCGTAGAGAAGATCGGTTATTTTTGCAACACCATTCATCGCTTCCTTGATGCTTCTGGCGTTGCTTGCAACAACATCCGTCTCAACTCAACCAGCAAAGTTTTACCATACAACATCCTTCATACCATACGAAACCATAGCCTGCTTCTGATTGTCCAAATATTGGACTGATCTGATACCGTCTTATAACTTTCGAAACGCACTGTTACATCCCACCCACTCCTACTAGATTAAAAAGCTCGGATGACATTTCTTGAAGTACAGTCATTTTCGTACCTGTCAACGGGATCTTTCCTTGAATTCCATATCAAATAGGAAGTTGAAAAGGAAAATCAGATATTATTGCACAGCCTTACTGGGATCCCTCAAGAACAACCTGTCATCCGAATTCATAGATTTGCGCCCGCAACAAACGGCTGTAGGAGCGTTGGTTTCGAACCTAATAAGACTTTCCCGGCATTGAAAGGATCGAGTGACTAGTGTGGTAGACCCAACGAACAGCCTCTATAAGACTCGCCCACAAACCCTAGCCTTCGTCTTCTTCCTCCTCGGGCGTTGTAGAAGAACAAGACCTCCCTCTCCAAACTTTCTACACAAGCTTTTCCAAGCTTTTGGCTGCTGGCTCAGATCATTCTTTTTTGTTATGAACATTCATTTTTAACACATTCTTTTTGGCAAAATACGATATTTAATATTTCTACGCAGGGTCGGAAAGTTTGGGTCCTTCTGTCAATCATAAAGAGATCATCGGATTCACTCAGCTTTCTTCATCGATCTTGTCGCTGGACGACCTTTAATTTTTGGGATATTTGGATATAGAGAAGATGGGTGCTGTACAGTTTTTGAAGGAGCAGACTCGGGGAACTAAGTTGCTGTTCAATTTTCTCTTCCATGGCTTTCACGTGGGCCTGTTTGCTTTGGGATGGTGAGTCGCCTTTCAATATATTTGTTACCTTTTGCTAATAAGTCATACAGGTGGAAGCAAGCTACTGACCCTAGGCTAGCGGGTTTGAATACTCTGACATTCTCAGTATGGATATCGAGAGGTGCCGGTCTGGTGTTATCTGTAGATGTTGCATTGATCTTATTACCCATGTGCCGCAATATCTTGAGATATATCAGGCCAAAGATCAAATTCTTACCACTTGATGAGTCTCAATGGTTTCATCGACAAGTAGCATACTCATTATTATTCTGGACCATATTTCACGTAGCTGCTCACTATGTGAAGTAAGTACTGCCAAATCCTACTTTCACTCAAATATTAACATTGAGGCAGCTTCTTCAACGTCGAAAAGACTCAAATCAGACCTTTGACCGCAGTCCAAATTCATTATACCGAGGCTGGTGGTATCACTGGTCATATTATGTTACTATGCATGATGTTGATGTATACTACTGCCCATGCTAAAATCAGACAACAATCTTTCGAAACATTTTGGTACACGCATCATTTGTTTATTCCATTTTTGCTTGGAATGTACACACATGCTACGGGATGTTTCGTCCGTGATACTGCACTGCCATTTTCTCCATTTGATGGCGAGAACTTCTGGGGACATTGCTTAGGTTATGAAGGATGGCGTTGGGAGCTTTGGGGGGGTGGACTTTACTTCCTTGAGCGTGTGTATCGCGAAATCAGGAGTAGAAGAGAAACCCAAATTGTTAGAGTCGTTCGCCATCCATATGGTATGTTACATCCTAACCATCATCGTTCGAAACTAACAAATTACAGATGCCATGGAAATTCAATTCCGAAAGCCATCGATGAAGTACAAGGCAGGCCAATGGCTTTTTCTCAACGTCCCATCTGTTTCCCGTGAGCAATGGCATCCATTCACCATCACATCATGCCCGTTCGACCCCTACATCTCTATCCACATCCGTCAAGTCGGTGACTTTACCCGAACCCTCGGAGACGCCCTCGGAGCTGGTGCTGCACAAGCGAAACTCTACGACGGTGTCGATCCCAATGGTATGTACGAAGTAGCCCTCGAAAACGGTCAAAAAATGCCCGACATTCGCATAGATGGTCCCTACGGTGCTCCCGCTGAAGACGTCTTCGAAAATGAAGTGGCCGTTCTCATCGGTACAGGTATCGGCGTAACACCATGGGCATCCATCCTCAAAAATATTTGGCATCTTCGCCACGGAACAAATCCTCCCGAGCGTCTTCGTCGAGTAGAATTCATCTGGGTTTGTAAAGATACCACATCCTTCGAATGGTTCCAAGTCCTTCTTTCATCTCTGGAAGCACAATCTCAAGAAGCAGCAGGACAACCTGGTAATGATGGACAAGAATTTTTACGTATCCATACTTATTTGACCCAAAAGTTGGATATCGATACGGCGCAAAATATCGTACTGAACAGTGTTGGTGCGGATGTCGATCCATTGACTGAATTGAAATCGAGGACGAATTTCGGAAGACCGGACTTCACAAAATTATTTGAAGGCATGAGGGATGGAATTATGGATAAAACCTATATGTCTGGGTTGGAAGGAGATTTTAAAACTAATATTGGAGTTTACTTTTGTGGTATGTTTTTCCCTGTTGTGTTATTTTTGTTCCACTTTCTTTCCTCTTCCTGCCCTCTCAATACATTCTTGATTTGAACATGGATACTAACATTCTAAATAGGACCAAACGTAGCAGCCCGCTCCATCAAGAAAGCATGTAAGAATGCTACAACTCGCGATGTCAATTTCTCGTTTTGGAAAGAACATTTCTAGACTTTTGATTGGGATCATCAAGAGGATTGGGCGAATGTAAGTTAAAGAGATGCTAAAAGTCTCGTGAATTACTTTGGGATATTATGAATGGGAATAGGAAGCAGGCGCGGATTTTTTTGGCTATGATATGATACATTTGTTACTACTTATTGATATGATGGATGACTGGATGGAGGTATGGATGGATACGTATGGATAGCAAACTCTTGATGAATAATTGAGAATATTCCTATCTATGACAGGCGATTGTTTATATCCTCTTGCATCTTATGCTATAATGGTGATCAGATGTACATGTAAGGGTGTGTGTATGAACCGCCCCCCTGATATGAGGTCGTTGCGATTTTTCTGGAAATCTTGGAGTTGCTGTTCTGAATACTCCAATTCTGTGAACTGATGCTGTGGCTCTTTAATCTATGTGTCAGGAATTCATTTTAAGTATCTTCTCTATCGAGACAATCTCAATAATCCCGTACCTCTTCAATAGTCTAGTCGGTGATATATTCTAGTGTGTATAACAGAAACAACAAACCCCTAGTTTCTCGCTAATAACATATCTCCCCCTTCCATCCATAATCCAACTACTTCTCCCTCTTCCCTTTCCTCGTCTAAATCTTACTCCTCCCCTCTTTCCCGTTCTTCTCAACCTTCACGACAACCTTTCCCCATGTCCCCCTCCCCCCTAAACTCTCCAATGCTCCTGGAACATCCTCCAGCCCCACAAACTCCTTATCCATAAAGACCGTTCCTCTAAATTTTCCCTCTTTGATCAATTTAAAAATACCCTCCCATACCTCTTGGATTTTTTCCGGTTCATTCTGTACATATGCTCCCCAGTGTAATCCCACTATACTTATATTTTTCAACAAAACCTTATTCATCGCCACTTTCTCGATATTTCCAGCTGCAAATCCGATGACAAGGAGTCGTCCATTCCAGCGGATGCATTTTGTCGATTTGTCGATTAGACCCACTGGATCGAATACGATATCCACACCTCTGTTGTTAGGTGTTAATTTCTTGACTTGATCGGGCCAAGTAGCATCGCCGTAATCAATAACATGATCAGCGCCAAATTCTCGCGCGACCTCCAACTTTCGCTTCGTGCCAGCAGTAGCTATAACAGTTGCGCCAAATGCCTTTGCGATCTGCACGGCTGCAAGACCGACTCCGCCGGCAGCAGCGTGAATAAGGACATAATCTCCAGATTTGATGTTTGCGCGTGTGACGAGAGCGCCGTAGGATGTGGGAGCGGTGACGAAGAGACCGGCTGCTTCGAAGAAAGACCAGGAGTCGGGAACGGGGTAGAGAGAAGCCTCTTGGGCGCAGACGAGAGTTGCGTAACCGCCTTGGGAGGCGCCGAAGACGCGGTCGCCGGGTTTGTATTTGGGAGATGAGGAGGAGGAGGGCGTGGAAATAATGGTGCCGCTAAATTCTGAGCCAGAAATCCCTAGGTTGGGGGGTTAGTGGATGGTTGGGGCAATGAGATACGAGATTGGAAAGGAGATGTAATTATATATTCTGAATCGTTTCCGAACGGGCAGATAGAAGAAATGTCTTACAAGGTAGAGGAGGTTGGTGTTGGTATTTTCCGCGAATTTGGAGGAGGTCGTAGAAATTGGTAGCGGTGGCATGAATCTCAATCAAGTATTGATCGGGATTCGGTACTGGATCTGGTAGATCTGTGACTTTAAGATCTTGAGGACCCTATGTTGTAAGAATTGATTAGTATGCTACATAAGTATATATGAATATCGACGAAGATAGGAGATGAAAGCTTTGGAGCTCTCTCGAAGCTTACTTTGACATATTCTTTAATTTGAATTCCACGCATCTTGTAGAGTCTGTTTAGGGTTATGGATATGGTTTGGTTCGTTCGATAGCAGTCAATTATTGAATTGAATGAACACAATATAAGACAACAGATTGAAACAGGAGAGAGAGAAATGATATGTATGTGAGAGGAGCATTAAAGTGAGCGAGCTATGAGATTGGAAGATCCCCGGATTCTATAAACGCGGGGGCCGAGCCGAGGTCCAGCTAAAAATTAATGGCTCGGTCAGCACCTTACCTGGCCTAGTTGAAAGTCTATAAAGAAGGTTCCTGTCCGGTGGTATCGGTCGTATCGAGATAGCAGATTTCAATTGCTTAATGTCATTGCATGAGTGGCATGAGTGGCATGAGTGAACCTACATTAGCATTTCTTATCTGACCTAATCGGTACTTGCCTTTATGCTAAACTGTGTTTCTACTTCACCTCACCGGGAGTCCGGGTAATGAATTCAATGCGAAATAGACCTCATTGGCGATGAGTACGGGATATTAATTGCAAAGTCCAAACAGAGTCAACAATACATAGAATCTATGAAAGAATATGTTACTCACAAGTAGATACGTAGTTGTCTAATCCAGCTTCTCTTCGTGGTCTTATATATACTTTCTGCTCGATAAAGGAAAGGGGTTAGGCGGAACTCTACCTACTAGACGCTGGTGCTTAGATTTCGCTGGGCCGGCCCTTGCATGACTGTGCCTTATGGCCCTGGAAGTTACTTTGATTATACCTAGGCAGTCATCAGAAGTCAAAAGATTTCAATGGAAGATATTATTATATCAGTCACCAGTCACACAACACACCTATCTAGGAGCGTATGAGGGCAAACGACGTAGAGCTAGGCGATAATGAATAGTGAATTATATTATAAATGAAACCATTTGAATTCATCTTCTCCGAGGTAGAATAATTGATCATAACATTTTTCTATCCCTCTTTCTATCCCTCTTTCTATCCCTCTTTCTATCTCTCCTTCTATCTCTCTTTCTCACAATCAACCATCCATCCTCTCAAAATTTCCCAGTGGCCGCCATCTTTGAACCATTATCGAACGTCATCTGAGCCATAGCCACACCCCTCAACGCCTCACTTAATATTTGCCTATGATAGATACGATTACCTACCAAATACACACATCAAACCACCTTTACCATCAACACAAGAAGCAAGCCCCAACCATATGTACCTGACTCTTTCAAGTATCTAAATTCAATTCAATCTCCATCAGTCGACTTATAAATCCATCACATCCATTAAAATGTCAGACGAGACACCAACTGCGCCCGAGGGCGATTCCCAAATCACCTTCAAGGTCAAAACATCCTCTGATGGAAATCACACAATCACCATGGCAGAGGCGGCAACAGTTCTCGACCTAAAGACAAAGCTAGCTGGAGATGATTACGAAAAGATTCCAGTAGATCGCCAACGATTAATCTACTCCGGTCGCGTTATGAAGAACGAGGAACCATTGAGCACTTATAAGATCAAGCCTAACAACACGATACATATGGTTAAGAGCGCACAAAGCAACGTAGCCAATGCTGCAGCCAATGCCGCAACTGGCGCTGCAGCAAGTCTTCCAACTAACATGGCTGCCGGAACTGCGAACAATCCTCTTGCTGGTTTGACAGGTGCGCGATATGCAGGCCATATGGGTCTTCCAGGCGCTGAAATGTTCGGCGCAGATGGTGGTGTATGTATGCCCTTATCTAAGAGTAATCTCTTCATACTAACATTTTCGCAGATGGGTGCTCCCCCAAGTGAAGATGCGCTCGCTCAAATGATGGATGATCCCAATATTCGCCAAACGATGAACGAAGCTCTTAACAATCCGGATCTTGTCAATATGATGATTCAAAATACTCCAATGCTTAGAGATATGCCCAACGCGCGCGAGATATTACAATCACCTATGTTCAGAAACATGCTTACAGATCCGAATTCTATTCGACAAGCTGCTGCGATGAGAAGACAAATGGGAGGTGGAGGGGCTGGCGGCTTTCCCGCGCCCGGCGTCACTGATACCACGCCTGCTGGAGCAGCAGGAAGTACACCAGGAAGCGGTCAACCCAGCGTACCACCTTTCAATATGTTTGGAATGCCTGCTGCGGGAGGTGCTAATAATCCATTCGCATCATTGTTCGGTGGTCCAGGAGCAGCCGCAGGTCATACTCCAGCCCAAACTCCTCCACCTCCTGCTTCTGCTGGAGGAACTGCATCAACTGGTACAGATGCTAATCCACCGAATCCCTTTGCCTCGATGTTCGGGGGAGCGGGTGCTGGAGCCGGAGCTGGAGCAGCTGGAGCAGGATTTAACCCCTTTCAAGGAATGCCACAACCCACACCAGAACAATTACAACAAGCAATGCAAATGATGCAAAATGGAACATTCGGAGATATGTTTGGTCCCGGTGGATTTGGCGGTATGGGTGGAATGGGCGGTGCGGCCCCAAGTGCACCTGCAGCTCCAGCAGACACCAGACCGCCCGAAGAAATCTACGCCGATCAACTTAGGCAACTAAATGATATGGGATTCTTCGACTTTGACAGAAATGTGGCAGCTCTAAGAAGAAGCGGGGGAAGTGTTCAGGGAGCCATTGAACAATTGCTAAGCTAGATTTTTTGGGTGTTTCCTTGCTTTTTGAATGTTTCTTTGGGGGGGGGGCAAAGTGTCAATATCACGGATAAATGAATTGATGGAAGTTTTTCCGGAAGATTGATTTACTTTTCTTGCATTTTCATGAGTAATTTTATTTTCAAGATTTGCTTGCTTTGCTGAACCGGGTTGAACTAAGCTAAGCGCTTTACATCAGGTGTTGGGGAGTCAATTAAATCAGTTATGAATACCTGCTCTGAGACAATGTGATTGATCACAATTATACGTGACTGGTGTGCGCTATTCAGCTGTGCAGATGAAGTATGGAAGGATGGAATTGGGTTATAAGTGGAATATTCTAGCAACGTGGGAAACAATCTGCGGGTTTTATATTTATGGAACAAGGTTTCCATGCTTATTCACCTAGATGAGGAATATTTTAATTTGTTCACTTGATACTTCTCATTTAGTTCGTACGTCGGACTTAGACATGAAGTCTCTCCGTTAGTTGGTCGGTGAGTAGGTGTGTTTCTGTCAAATTGGTGAGTGATTGGAACAATGGTTTACGAGGATTCTTGTGAATCTACTCTAGAGCGTAGATTGGTAGGAAAAGTCATGAGATAGATCTGAGTGTTATGAGTAGGTACGTAATCATGCTTGAAGCCCTAGGAATTCATTTCGGTTTTCTTTGAGCTACTTACTTTTGGTGCGCGAGTGACGTGTAAATGTGGACTTGTGCAGAGGTTATGGGGTATGGTTTTGAGACACTGTATTAGGTGGTGATTGTGGGTGAGGAGTTTCATGAACATGAGAGTGTGATTCGTTGGATCGGTGATCTGGAATGAGAGTTGGGATTTTGCTTGCGGGGAATAGGGAGTGGGAAAGTACAAGCTGAGTAGGGAGGGGTTTTTGGGAATGAGAGTGAGGTTGCTTGTAGAGTTGAGTGGTGAGAGGATAGAGGAGGGGAGAAGAGAAAAGAAGGGGAAGGGGAAGAGGAACAGGCAGAGGAATAGAAATCGAGACAATACTAGGTAATGAGGTGTACTCTCTAGGGTCGAGATTCGGATTATCTAATAGCTTCATAGAAGGGCGAGCTCAAAAACTAGAGATTACTTGATGGTTATGTTCTATGGATATTGCCAGGTGATAATGTCAAATTCATCTTTGAGGCTATATCATAGACTTCATCAACGAAAAGAGTGGCACAGTAAAAAGACCAGAAGAAGCGGAGGAAATTGACCATCAGCTTAACTTACAAATGGAGAACCGTTTTATGAATACTTCGGTATGTATGATAACCCTTCCTTGACACGAAGGGATCGTTGCTCAGAAGTTTGTATGCACTTGTTGAGCTGAATAGATAGTCTACTTCTCATGAGCTAGAGCAAGTCTAAATGCCAATGAAAGTCCGTTCACTAGTCAGTATGTAGTCAATTTGATCCGTTAACCGAACATCCCACAGTTGTTTATACACTCACCAAGCCCGAAATTATCTATGAACCCACACATACAGAACCAAAACAACTAGCCAACAATTCACGATTTGACAGCATTACATGATCGAATTGGTTGTCAAAAGAATAAATCAAATTGACTTTCCTTGTCTCTTCTTGTCGGAAAATTACACTTGAATCCATTTTTTGTAGAGGAAGCTATGGCCTCCGATTTGATTACACATCATCCGTTCAAAGGAATCTGGGCTTTAGGAGCCATCACAGTGAACGCCGTCAAGTTACCTATTTGGCTCTTTTATTATTTATTTTCATCGAATCGACAGCATCCAAAATGGAGTTTGAAGCAAGCCGTAGCCGCTGTCGCACTGAAAACTGCTGTCTGGCATTCATGTATGATACAGGTCTCCACGCCTTTGATTGTAAAGCCAGAGGGTAAAGAAGAAGGATTTCTTGTTCCAATCAAGCCGTCTTCCAAACCGGGGGTTTATGGAGGGATCTGTGATGATAAGGAAATAAAGCCCGCTACGATTTGTGGCTACTGGTATCCCTCGCCTTACAATGCTGAAGTGGATAAAACCAAGAAGGTTGTACTTCATTTCCATGGTGGAGCTTTTGTCATTGGTGACTGTCGGCCTTCAAAGTCTGGGTATGCGGCCGATCTTCTCACACAGCATATCGGGACCACGTTGATGGTCTCATATCGACTTTCTTCAAACCCCGATGGCCGCTTTCCTGCCGCGCTCCAAGACGCCGTCACTGCTCTCCACTATCTCCGAGATCTAGGGATTGAGTACTCCAACATTATCGTAGGTGGAGATTCGGCTGGTGGCAATATTGTTGCGGCACTGCTCAGATATCTTGCTATTACAGATGCGCCTGGTCTTGCAGCGGCAATCTTGTGGTCTCCCTGGACTGATCTTGCAAGGAGTCTCACCCCAGAAGTGTTGTACGAATCTCCACGCAGATTTACAGATTACATTCCTGCCCAGTTTGCGATTTGGGGAGCCAATGCGTATTGTCCCAAAAATGGGCCAGTCAGCATGGACTCTGAATGGATTAGTCCTGCAAAACATCCGTTCTACACAAAGACCCCAATTTGGATTCAAGGCAGTGGGCAAGAGATTTTATTTGAACAAATCAAGGGCTTTTCAAACGGGATGAAGGGTGTAGAAGGTAATAAAATTGCTTTCCATAGCGAGGAAATTGCGACTCATGACATCTTGCTGGTTGGAAATGTTACTGGATTCGAAAAGGAAGCGATCAATTCTGTGAAAGCAGCAGCTGAATGGCTGAACCAACTATGATTGTTTATCGTACGGAAGGAGATTGCACTTCTCCAGTACAAAGTGCAGCATGACCAAATGTTTATAACATCAAAGATGTACTTGTATTGTTATCCTCAAGTCTTTTCTACGTTATGATAGGAGCAACCTCAAAAGGCTCGAAAGAGATGATCACGAAGGTTACAGGGCTACACATAGGGTTAATGGAGAAGGACTAAGCATTCTCAAAAGGAATGACCTCCAATTTTGAGATTAGATGGATGGAAATGCCAACCCTAGTTGTTCGTTCGAACTTCAAGAGTCATTATATTTCAGATTCACGAGTTGTGTTCCGTAATAGTAACATTGATTTCCCACGTACATCTTATGCGTGAATTAGAAGAAAGATATTCCCATACATATGTTCTTTCGAGTCCCATAAGGCTAATGATTGCACTTCATGCTCAAGGAGAAAGATTTGAATAATATTTCAGAATCAGAAGCAACCCTTAGAAATTCCCACGCTTTTTGATATTAGCACCACATTCATATTTGCAAGCTGTCTCGAGGCGGTGCAAGATACAGTAAGGCATTTCGATGGCTGTGTTTTGCATCAATATAGACTGAAGGTGGGGATCAGCCTATCATACTTACCAATTAGAAGCGAGAAATTGGGGTGATGATCTCCAAGACTTTGACCCACCAGATCCTTTTTATAAGGTTAGCGAATTTTTGATGTACTTGACCATCATTACCGCCAATCTTTCTTCCTTCGAATGTGCTTGTTTAGTTTGCTAGTTTGCTACGAATACCTGATTGAATTGACCGCTTCTATGAGATATTTGTTCCAGTTCCCAGATTCAAGATTGGCTTCGTTTCTTTTTTTCAATAGAAAATGCTAATCACCAGCAGCTCATTATGTCATGGTCATGATGTTCATTTCATCCACTTCTTGACATCATTCGTCTCAGCTCAAGCGCAGATCTAAAATCTCAGACCAGATCTTCCACCGCCCGTGCCAGCCTGGCACAGCGCTTCAATCTACACGGCCCCTTTATATTCATGGGTTTAATTTCATATATCCCAGGCATCTAGGCCGGTATGCTCAAGATAGCCGCCTCTTCGAGAAGACAATGAAGTATATCCCCATTAATACTCTCCACTAAGGCCAGCTTCTATGCTTATTTGGTTTCCTTCGCGAGCCGGGCCCTTCTTCTTGGTGGGGCATGGGAAGCCACTTAATTCTGTATGTGTTAGGAATTCGTCCATAGGTACAACGACCTTGTTTGCTAAGACAGATGAATTATAAGTGCAAGATTCCAACCGGTCGTTGTTTTAAATTCCTTTACAACTAGATGCATAGAAGTGTGTCATTACATTCGTTGCACTCCCATTCCTTCTTTCTCTTGACTCTTTAACTTTAGTGGGCTTTTTGTTGGGTCCTTCGTCCTTTCTCGCTTCTACCTTCTGAGAATCGGTATTTTGTTGCTAATTTCGCGAATCTCTCACGATTATCAGTAGGTAGATAATGAGAAGAAACTCCTAATACATCATTCATTTATAACTCACCGCTTCAAGCATTTCTTATCTTTCTGCGCCTCTTTCTGCGCCTCTTTCTTCTTCCTTAAATCAATATACATTGCCAGCGTTTACTTGTATCATTATATTTGTATCAACGTTGTCGCAATCATGGTTTCTATTCATTTCATTCTTTGGGGAGTTCTCTTGACAGCTATCACACAAAGTTATGCTCAAGGGATATTTACGCCTGAGAGGCCGCCTGCTGTTCCTTTGATGGTCAAATCGCCTTATCTAAATAGCTGGCAAAACTTTGGAACCAACGCTCGTGATTATAAAAACGGCAATAGTCTTGCTTTGCGATGGAGTACCTTCTGGCAGTAAGTTGTCGCCCATCTGTCGATATAACAATCATTCTTCGACTGGCTATTATTGCGTAGTCAGTTAGGCTAATGTAGGGATTCTAGCAATCAAATCACGGGAATGACAGGAATTGTAATAGTAGATGGTGAATCATTGACTTGGATGGGATATCCTTTCGCAGCTGACAACACTACTCTACTCAAATCTGCCAAGCAGACGTCTTTTGAATACACCTCTACAAAGAGTATTTTTACTTTTGATGTAGGAGGGAAGATTAATTTGACGGCTACGTTCTTGTCGCCTCTTAACCCGGAAGATTTGAAACAACAATCTTTGACTATGGCCTATTTGCATGTGGATGTGGTGTCTACAGATGGGGAAGCTCATGATGTGTCGGTTTATGCAGATATTTCGGCTGGTAAGTAATCCGCTCTGACCTATAAAGGGTATCCAAGGCTCGGACCAGAAAACTGAAAATCTGTTGGGATCATGCTTCCAAAACGTTTGAACAATTGTAAATTGATCACTGTTAGAATGCTGTCGAACTATTGGATACCCTAATTGTACCGTGCCATAGACTAACGCACTCAGAATGGGTTTCGGGTGATAGAACTACTACGGCACAATGGGATTATGGAGTGACAGATGATAAAGTTGCATATCATAGAGTCTATCGACAAGAGCAACTAGCATTTACTGAGATCAATGAGCAAGCTGAATGGGGATATTGGTATTGGGCTACTCAAGACAATGCCAACATCACATATCAATCCGGGGCAGACAAATTTGTTCGTGCTGCTTTCCAAAACAACGGAAAGCTTCCAAATACTCAAGACTGGAATTTTAGAGCGATAAATGATGAGTTTCCGACGTTTGGTTTTGCTAAGAATTTTGGGTCGTTGTTCACGACGGTTCAGGAAGTAGTATTTGTGTTGGGATTGGCACAGAAAGATGCAATTCAGTTTGATGGAAGCGGTGGTAATACTAAATTGCCATCATTATGGACGTCATATTTTGCCACTGAAACCGATGCATTGTCATTTTTCTACAACGATTGGGACACATCCTACAGCTGCTCCAACACTTTCGACGATATGATTAGCCGAGACTCCATTGCTTTTGGTGGCCAAGATTACTTGACTATCACCTCCCTATCGGCACGACAAGCATTCGCCGCAACTCAACTCGTAGGTAATTCCTCAAACCCATACCTTTTCGTCAAAGAGATATCCTCCGATGGCAACGTCCAAACTGTCGACGTGCTGTTTCCGATGCACCCTATCCTTCTCTATACCAATCCACTTCTTCTCAAACTAGCCCTCAAGCCTTTGTTTGAAAATCAAGAAACAGGTCGCTACCCCAATACCTACAGTATGCACGATCTTGGTTCCGCCTATCCCAATGCTACTGGTCATTCCGCCGGGAATGATGAGGAAATGCCATTAGAGGAGTGCGGAAACATGCTTATTATGTCCCTTTCTTACTTCCGCGCTTCCAATGATACAGAATTCTTAAACGATCATTATGAAATTTTGGATCAATGGACTCAATACCTGATTGCTTCTGCGCTGATTCCGGCGAATCAACTGAGCACAGATGATTTTGCTGGAAAAATGGTTAATCAGACAAATCTGGCGTTAAAGGGTATTATTGGTATTAAAGCGATGGCTGAAATTGCTTCTCTGACCTTTCATTCTGATGTTTCGGCAAATTACAGCTCCATCGCTCAGGAATATGCGGAACAGTGGATACATCTCGCAGTTGTCAATTCTACGAGTTCTTCCGATTCTTCACCAATGCTTGCTCATACATCACTCGACTATGCGAATCCTTCATCCTATTCTCTCCTCTATAATCTCTTCCCAGATAAGCTCCTCTCTCTGAACCTTATTCCTCAATCTATCTACGACATGCAATCCGCATTCTACCCTTCAGTAACGAACACCTACGGTGTTCCACTAGACTCGAGACATGAATGGACAAAAAGTGATTGGAATATCTGGTGTGCATCTATTGCATCAGATCAAACGAAGATGGAAATGATAGGGAATGTTGCAAAGTTTGTGGGAATGAGTGAATCGGGAGTAGCGTTGACGGACTTCTATGATACAAAGACAGCAGAATTGGCGGACTTTGATGCTCATTTTATCGCAAGGCCGGTTGTGGGGGGGCATTTTGCAGGATTGGCTTTGAAGAAATTGGAATTGGGAGTGTAGGATTGTACGAGTGAGGTGATGGAAGAAGTATGAGCATAATTAGGATTGAGGGATGGATGCCACTGGATGCTAGAAATTCGGTTTGTATTACTTAGAAGTTTATTTTTCTTTTGTATTTTGTTTTGGGACTTAGGAGTTGAAAATTAGCGTGTAATATCTAGACAAGCATTGGAATTGGAGCTGGAGCTGGAGAAAACTTGGAATAACTATTACAAAACTCGCCATTAGATGAGTCAGTATACCTTAATGTAAAAACTAATCAGCGCGCTTCATTTTATTCTTCAGTGCTGATATATCAATATACTTGTATATGTCTCAGCTATGGCGTTTAAAAAATATATGAAGTATTAGATATTAATTCTCACGAATGTAAACAACTAATAGTCGGCTCATAAACGGCCGACTAGTTTCTAGTTGGGGAAAGCGAATATCCCCGGAAAGAACATTGTCCCATGAGATTTGGTAGTACATTTAATAATTTTCATTGAAAAATATCTAAATTTCACTAATAATGACTAAAAAAAAATTGATATCATTGAATTGCTACAGTTTTATTGAATATGATTATATTGTCACGGGGCTGACACTAGCTCATTCTGATCACCCGATTCCTGTCCTGTCCTGTCCTGTTATATGTGAGAGTAAGACAGAACTTCTAATTCTACCTCCTAGTCTTTTAGGTTGTTTAGCTCAGTGGTATAGCTTCTGAGTACTCCCAAAAGTGATCCCGTGACATATATAAGTGTCACGGCACCAAGTACTCTACCACTAGGCCACGTAACCCCAAAAGGGTATAAGCAGTTTGATCAACATCAAACCTACTATGTAGAGTTATAACTAATCCATGACAATAAGTTTTTATAAACTTAACGGAAAATTGAAGGTTGTGTATTAAAAATGGATTTGATTTGTAGTCAAATATAGTGATTTTAACGGATTTTACATTCAAAATCTCACAGGAACAATTCGCTTTCCGAGGACATTCGCTTTCCCCAATTAGGAACTAGTCAGCCGTATTAGTCTACTAATATTACTAGCCTAGACCCAGATTACCCGAGAATCTGCCTACAGGTATGCCAACCACTACCAATGCGAAGAGCGACACTGGATAAAGTCCTCTTTAAACGTTCGGCTCATCCGCTAGCCATATTCTAGTGTCACAATATCATATTCCAACTTGATCTCCATGTTGACTGATGATATAATGATGAAATCGGGAATTAGACACTAATCGCGCCAGTAAATAGCGAAAAATTTCAAACTCAACTAGCCTAAAATCTGTAGACTAAACCTTTTCTGTTTATCTTGATCGAGATTCTGTGAGTTTCGAGAAGCTTGAACTCAGGTTGTTGATGGCCAGATTGTTGCGGGAATTCGAGTCGGAACGGAAAGATATATTGAAGTGGTTCTGATGATTGTTTTCACGAAGTGGCATTCGTGGCTGGGGTGATGAAAGTGCGGATGAAATCTTCGATGATAACAATGTTAATTTATGACAGAGGAATAAAGATGCAATCGTTAATGAGAGTTGTTGAAAAATAAATATTTCGCTTCATTGGATACTCCTGGTGCGAGTGATAGCTTGTAATAGACGACATAAATCGCTTATGAACATTCAAAGTATCGCGGCGCTAAGGCGAATTGGTTTGGAGAGTTTACTACTTCCACCACAAGTTGAGATGGAAGTAGTTCTCACTGTGCGAAAGGGGAGACGACAAGACTAGTCGGAAATGGAGTAAAGATATTGATCAAAAGGTTAAGTGGATTCAATGTCGAAAGTATACTTGCTATGTCTCGATTTTGCATGTTTTGAGGCCACACTCAATTCTTCAACTTGTTTTTGGATCCTTTAAATTGCGTGCTTGGTGTTGTCTCATTTTTCCTGTTGCTGATTCGGTTGGAATTTCCCAAGGAGACAGGAACGCGAGTTACATCGGCCGGTGCTTTCCATTGATATGTCACCTTTTGTTTCTGCAGTTGCTCTCTCGCTTGTTTCTCTGCATCTTGACGTTGCTTTCGATCGTAAACCGCTAGTTGATTTTCTTTCCACCATCTATCGACCTCGCCCTTTCTTTTGGTATGGCAGCGTATCAAATGCTCTAATCTTTGTTCGTGCTATACATGTACTCATATTATTAGATGAAGGGGTTATATGATTTAGCGATCAGATAAGGGTATCTTACGGGTGGATGTGTCCATAATGCAGGCTTGTCCTTATTATCGGAATTTTTCTCAAATCTTTCGAGTTGCTTATCCCTTTCTACCCGTTTTCTTTCGAATTCCATGCAAGCTTTCGGGTTATAGCCAGCTCTCCACATGATCATCATACCTTCCTCGTCGGCTTCAAACTCATGATCTCTACTCATTTTCCGATTTTCGAGCATTTGTGTACCCATCATATAGTTAAATAAGGGCGATTGGCGTGACGTCATGTCAGTGACGAAAGCCTGAAGAGCTACAAGCCTGCTGTAAAATTTCGCTCCGGGACTTTTTTTATCATCATGCTGCAGCAAATGATGAGCCATTTCATGACCTATGAGGTAGGCTAGAAGGTTATCATTGTAGGCGAAATGAAAGATCCCTTGATCTATGACTATTACCCCATCCCAGGTAGCCGAGGCATTAGTACCTCCTAGGACAATTACGTCAGGTGCGTGTTAATATTTTGAGAGTAGAGAGAGTCAAACCGGGATTCTTGACAACTTCCACGCGCCGAAATATATGACCATCTGGAAGCACAAGAAATAGCCTTTCAACTACTTCCCGAGCCCTCTTAACTTCTGGTGTATGGGGTCCCAGGAACTCACGTCCCAAGAAGTGTGTCTTTCCGGTTGGTTTTCGACCAGCGGTCCAATATTTGTAAAAGCGCCTAACAATTCGAAATCTGGAAATGAAATTCGAAATTGGAGAATCAGTCTTTGGCCTGTTGGCCAATGCTTCGATGAGTTTCTTGTAGGAGTGTTCCTCCACCTCGGGATCTTTCCTTTCCGGTATGAATTTTCGTTGGTTATAGACTGCTTTGTATACCCCATAGGTATGCGATTTAAATGACCGTTGTTGATTTGTGGGGGATAGATTTGGTGTACATGGATTCTGACAGAAAACAAACGTTATCTTTCTTAGACTCGCGCTCCTGACTGGAACTATAGGGTAAGAAAGTGACAACATCATGAATATGTGAGAGACCTATGTAAGAAAAAACGCCTTAGATTTTATGGGCATTTGGCTAGTTGTGTAAAGAATAGAGTTCGTAAAAGCTGGGGATGAGGGGTTTTGACCCTGTTATTCAGATTTTACGGAGCCACCAACAAATAAGATGTAATCCATCAATTGAGTGTGACAGATCAGCCCCCCCTGCTCTTGGCCACCAGATCCAGTCATACATGCAGATAGTTAGGTACATGATTGTCTCACCGCCGTACATTTTCGTCAGATAACATTCGTTCTGCCACTTCGATTGATTTTGAGATGTAGCAGCTAAAATGTTTATTTTATTTTAAAATAGGCCAATGAGATAGCGGAAAAAAGTAGATGGGGCTCTACCGCTCGATCGTGAGCTGGAGGGGGTCACGATGAATTGACACCCTAAACATCCAATGACCTGACCGACGCCCCAATTGTCAATTTGAACCTAGAGCACGGAAAAGATTGAATTCATCCAAGTTTCCTTGGATCTTGAAAGGAGATCTGGTTTTCATATAATTTGGAAGATCAAGTAATATTATAAGGCCCTACATATTCTCATTGGGTCTGCGGCTCTTTCCTCCTTTGCGCGGGCAGACTAGATGTTTGTTTTAGAGATGCGTCGTAATCAGACTATAAACACAAAAGAGAATTTGAAGATAGGTTTCGAGCACGTGTGCAGAACTTGAGTCTGATCTACCTGAATTAGATGCGACTTTTCGCTTACTATCGTGAGTTGTGGTTACCTACGAATTCTCAAATCATTTATTTCCATCAGTCTACACTCTGAAAAACTTTATTTTCCTAATCATGTTTTTGGGTTTTTTGATTCCTCGTAGAGTCTTCAATATTTGATAGTTGATCAATCCGTACACATGATAAATCTTTCAAACCTTTGACCAGACTGAGTAATATTATCGGCTATTGACCCCTATGCATACAAAATATGTAGATGAAAGACAGATAGACGAGGTTAAACTCTCCCTTCTGTATGTAGCTCAAATTTCTCTTAGATTCTGAGTTGCATCTATCCAAAGGTAAAGATTATATCCCACCCTTTTCATGATTAATACACCTCCGCCCGCAGCGCTTCTTTTTTCAAATTAAAACTTGACGTTGTGTATTAAGAGAACCAATAGTATTGTTGGAAGTCTATTTATTTCTGCTAAATATTGCGGCGTGAGCCCAGCACCTGATTTGGACTTCGATATTCAATCGCATCGAACACGCGGGTGGTTTCTCTCTGATTTGAAATACGGCTTGACCCTCACGTTAGATGGCCATCTTCCAATTTAGAAATTCAACGATTGAAAATCTACCCTTCCCCGTGGTTTCAAGTAGCTGTTCAAAGATCAGATGTAAGTCTCAAAAATGGAATCCTTGAAAGTCTGCTTCCTACTATCAAATCTGACGACTTCCAACTTTGCGCGCCAGTACTACCCAAATAGTCATTTTTATAGCCTGCCTTTCAAAATTTCCATTTATGAACTTCGGGACTTCAAAATCCCAGTATATCTTATTCCATTAGATTAAGCTTCCTTTACAAAGATTCATGGGCATTGAATGAATTCTAAAATAGTATGCATTTGCGCTAATGTCAGCATGATTTCAAGGGATCTGTCCTCGCCATTACAACAAATCACCAATCTACTGCTCAAGCGCGTCTCTTTCTTCGTCTACAGTTCTTGGACTTGCAGTGTTGAGAAATTGAGATTTAGTCATTCGCAAACTAGCTAAAATTGACAAATAGAGAAGCACATTGTAGAGGATGTGCAGTCTGATATTTCGAAAGGGATAATTGAGAGGATGAGCCATCTTTCGTATTTTACTGACATAGGGATGAATAGGAGTACCAAAGGCAAGGCTGCCGCAAGTTTTGACAGTTGCAATAGTTAGTAAGGAGGAAATGAATGGCTATTTAAAGTCTCAATATCGTTGGTCTGACCAGCATTAGAAATGCTTGATTCCAAAGTCTCGGCGATTCACTGGTTGAAGATGAGGGGCACTTCCGTTATGCACGACAACGATGATTTCGAGATCTACCAGCATGATGAATGATTGAAGAGAAGTTTGAGTAATTGAATTCCAAACCAGCTGTGCAGCTTCAGACTAATTCATAATTCAGTGATGATTTACAGTTCAAACAGCCGCGTAGCTAGTTCAAGAAGGATTTGCAATTCGAATTCGCCGTATGGCTCAAGATTATTGGTGATTCAAAGAGGATTTATAAGTAAAATTTACGGTACAAGTCAGAATGATTCACGATTCAGAGATGATTTGTAATACAAAATGGGATTCTTCATATGAATAGAAGCCGTACATACATCCACCGTCGTGAATACACCGTATGATGTTTTGCTACTTGAGTTTTGAAAGGTACGGTGTTTGAATTTAGCTCTTATTCTTTCGTCTGAGATATGCGTACACATAATTGTATGATTGACAAATCAATGGAAGCCGTACACCGTCGTATATACACCGTATAATGTTCTGTTCGTTGATTTTGAAAGGTACAGCACTCGAAGTCAACATCTTACCCTCTCTTCCGATGTACATATTTCTCCGTATCCATAGTTATTCACTCAACAGCGGCATTAATGCGCGAACGCGCGAACGAGCGAATCTGAATGACTTGGAAATTTGAAATACGGTAAGTACAGCAATGCTCACTACGGCGTGACGCTAAGGTAATTGCAATACATTCATCTCGTCGTCAGATCCCTTAAATAGCAAACTCTCGCCCAATATCTCTCCTTCTTTCTTTTTTATTTTCTCGTAAACATCTTCCAAATAACATCTTCCACACAACAAGATCTCCAACGCAACGAGATACTTAACACAACGAGATCTTCTACACAACAGGATCTTCCACAAACATCTTCTCTTCATCAAGACCTAGGAACTGTTTGATCTCTGCCAGATCAATGGTAGTTTTTTGCATTAACATGCCTTCCATTTCGACTCTCCTGCGCAAAGTCGCATCCAAAATCAAATCTAAAATCCAATACAAAGTCGCAAAGTCGATGCAGAAAAAACCACTACCTTCGATTTCTAACGACGCATCAACACTCAATGTCACCACGGTCAATGACTCCTCAAATTTTGATCATGGCTTCCCTCGAACTCCACAGTCAGCACCAGCTGTAGTTGACTCCGACTCTTCAGATGAAGTCATGGAAATTCCTGAACCTTCTGAAGGCACTCTTGAAGGATTGCAGCAATGCATACAATCCAACGCAGGCTCGCAATCATCATCATCTGGTTGCTCCCATGTCTCAAAGGGTACCGGTTCCACATGGGAGTATGATTACCAGGAAGCGTTTGCGACATACAAACCCAAAGTCATTAAGTTGTGTCATGATCTTGGTCTTGGGGAGCCTTCAAAGGTCGAACGTATGAGCGGAGGCAGCAATAATAGGGTCATTTCTCTTTCATTTCCAGCGAAGAATTCTACCAATGATGAAGAGTACGTTCTTAGAATTTGTCGAACATTCTTCGCCGATGAAAGCCCCAGGGATCAGGCTGCTGTTCTTCATCATGTCGCCCCAGTAATGCCAGTTCCCAAAGTTCTGGCTTTTGAACCTACCAGAAAAAATGCCATTGAGCACCCATATAGTCTTCAAGAGAAGCTTAGGGGCAAAAATGCTGGAGAAGTCTACTATGACTTGCCTGAGAATGAAAAGATCGAAGTCATCGATTTGGTTGCTGATATCATCAAGAAGCTGAACGCCGTCAAGACCGATCGTCCTGGTCACTTTGTTGCAGGCCCTTCCTTTCCCTCTTTTTCGAACGGGCCAATCACCACACCTACAGATATCGATATTACTGGCTATAGATTTGACAATCACGGGGAATCAACGCACATGGCCACCCTTGAGAAACAACCTCTTGTATCACATTTAATCCACGCTTTTAAGACACGCAAGCAGTTTGACGAGGATAGAGAATGGTTTCACACCGATGACTTATGGGATGAGCTGTCAAATATGGCGAAGCAAATGCAAACAGCCGGGTTATTTTCGAAACGTGACACTGATTGTGTTATGTGGCACTGGGATATCGCATTTCGTAACATCTTGATCGAAAAGAACACATTAGGGAAATGGGAGCTCACTGGTCTTTTGGACTGGGATATGCTTAAATCTGTGCCCTTGGTCTTAACTAGAGCTCCTGCTGTGTGGATTTGGTGCGATGAAGGTGATCGTTCATCTAGATGGATTCAAGGGCTATGTGATAAAGAAACCACACCATCACGAGCACTCACTTTACAGGAACTTCTTCTCAAGGGCTATTTTGAACAGATCATGCAACATGCTGATCCAAATTATATGGCGGATACTTATGGCCGTGGGGTTTGGATCCGACGATTAGCTCATTTTGCTGTTCATGGCATCACCGCTATTGAAGACTTCGACAAGCAGGCGCAATTGGTTCGGGACTGGAATAGGTATTATAAATCTTTCGGATTTGATACAGATACAGATACAGATACGGATGATGAAGATGATGAAGATGGCTCGAATGCTGATGAAGATGAAACAAGTGTTGCTGAGAAATGCTCATCTGCTATCATTGGCTCGTCTCAGACTTCCAGAAACTCGAATCGTACAAAGCAATCAAGTGTATCGTCAACCTCTGAATATGGGCAGGAACCGTTTGACACATACAAGTTGAAAGTCACTCAGCTTTGTCAGGACATCGGATTCGGTCCGCCATCTAATGTTGAGCACATGGTCGGTGGAAGCTTTAATAGAGTCATTGGACTCACATTTCCGGGACAGTCTGAAGATCAAAATTATGTTCTTCGTATTCCACGCGATCCATTCGAAGATCATGAATTACATAAAATACGCGACCAGGCTGCCATACTCTTGTTTCTTAAACAATTCGATTTTCTCTGTGTGCCAACCATTGCAGCTATCGATACTACCGTGGATAACGTTATTGCATCTCAGTTCGTTCTGCAAAAGAAAATTACCGGACAATCTCTCTCGGATGTTCTCCCCACTCTTCCGCTTGTTGAAAAGCTTGAACTTACGACTCTCGTGACTCAACTCCTTATTAAAATGGAGGACATCACCTTCGAAGATCCCGGTGTACTTTCTGGTACACAGCCCTTGCCATGGGTTTCCACGTCTATTCATCAATCGAGTTCACCGCCAGTAATATCCGGCTTTCAGCTCGACCCTATGACAGTCGGCCGACCTTACCGAAAGCAAGGTCTTAAATCTTTCCTTTGCAACATTATCAGCGAGTGGAAGGAATATGACAGTACTTGCATTAATTACATGTTATTATGGAACCAGCTTCTAGATGTTGTAAAGCAGATGGAGCAGGCTGGATTCTTCAAAGATTCGGACTCGGAAAATATCTTGTGGAATTGGGATATCTGCTCTAGACATATCTTGATTGAAAGAGATGATTCTCTAACGCCCACTGTCCTCGGTTCAAGCTTGGCTTCAGAAACCACACAGACACTCAACCCTGATAATTTAGGTGGCAATAGCATTGAAAGTGAGGCTGATGTTGAAAATGAAGCTTTTCAAACTCCTGATGGTCAAACTCAACTTACAAGTGGTGGGTGGAAGATTACTGGAACCATTGACTGGGATGAGGCCATGTCAGTCCCACGTGTCATTACTAGGGTTCCCAGAACCTGGCTCTGGTTTGACGATAATGAACGCACTACATGTTGGGATGGAGATCGCGAACTTCCTCCTCAAAGAGCACTCACCGAGGATGAACTTGCAATCAAGAATCATTTTGATCAGATCATGCAACAAGCTGATCCCAACTATATGAACGATACCTATTTTAGAGGTGTTTGGATTCGCCATTTGTTTAGCTTTATGCAAACTGGGTTTCGCAATTGTTATCAGTATAAAATGGTTGGTAAATTTGTGAAGGACTGGAAAAATTACTTCGATGGTCATGTCTTGGCGATGCAAGAATCAGGAGGAAGTGAGTTATCGGATTAATCAATTGCTGTTGAGAGCTAGATTAAATTGTTAGGAGGGGAGAAGAGTCATGATTGGGATTATATTTTAGGGAGTTTGAATTGATGATGGGGAATTTAATGTCTAGATAGATAATGATATCCATATAGCGAAATGGTTACCTAGATTTCGAAATAATACACAGAATGATTTAATAGTATTCTATGAACTATAAGTCGCTGAGTGAGCTTTGTGACTGTCCGATATATCTCCATCCTGTGTATAATCTATAATAGTTGACTCTGCGTGGATCAGCCGCCTTATACCAAGTTGAGGAAAGCAAGTATCCTTTACCAAATTTCAATTTTAATATTTGATATCAAATAATATACTCTAGAATTATTAAGAAATGCATATCAATTTGTAAAATATTATTTATTATTATTTTTAAATTATACCTCCATTTTTTGACAATGAGTAAGTCAGATTTGATACTTATATTATAAAATGCGTAGAATATACGAATGATACTATTACGACAGTATTTAGGATATATCATTATATCGAGCATTACTACGATCGCGTCGAAAAGGTATACTCAGACGTAGTAAGCTTGTTAGAAAAGAAGAATAAGATAGATTAAAGGAACTAAAAGATCTTTAAAAATAGAACGCCCTAATGCCTTATTATTTGAACATTTCAATAGTGGATCTAGAGATACAATGAGAGAATATAAATTAGATATAGAAAAAATTAGAGAAGGAAAGGCAGCTGAAGAAGAATTATAGTTTTGAGGGGATGGGGAAGCGGATTTTGAACGTTCATCATAACGATGATGATAATAATGATAACGAGATTATAGTAACTGTCCGTACGTTCGTATTGAGGAGAATACAGATGAAGTAGTACCTACGGTGTTCGTAAGTCCTAAATGTCATGTATTGCATTCTATCTAAAGAACTAGCTACTTGATTTCCATAGCTCTTAAATAGAGAGCTATGATGATGCGAAAGAGCTAGTCTCTTTCGCATTCTGGTTTTCTCATTGGGGGG